>OV651827.1:5315600-5502112 GCA_927349885.1 Psylliodes chrysocephalus | reverse complement strand
AAAAGAAAGATTACTTCATTAGTTTTGAAAAAAAGTAATAAGCAGAGTTGCTAATACACTTGGTGGATAAAATATACTTTTTTTTTAAAACTAATCTACTTCTAAGCCACTCACCACGCATGCTAAGTTTTCTCATCCAAAATTCATGATCATTAATAAAGGAAGTAAATAATTATAATCTATTGTTTTAGGCTTTTCTGTACTGGTAGTACTTATTCTTATGGTAACCTGTGAATTTATTTGGAGTCACTTATTGCTTAGTAGTTTCTTGCTTTGCTTCTTAGCTCCCTGCATGGCTTCTGACTTTCTGCTTAGCCTTATAGCCAAATAGCTTGCCTCCCAATATACCTGCGAAGCTTGGATTGTTAGAAAATACCTGGAACCACTTTAATAGGAAGACAAAAATTGGTAATAAAGAATAATACTTCCAGAGACGCTACTGGACTTAATCATAATAAAAGTAAGAACTTTCCATTGTTTAAATTATTGTCGCCAAGGGGATACATATTTTGAAACATATGCTGAGTCAGGAAATAGGAAATATATGAAAGAAAAACGTCACAATATCATATTGTTTTAAATAAAATTTTACTTACCCTATGTAAACGATTAGTACTAATCGGGCTTCAAAAATCAAGTTGTACAATTCATTATTTAGCGTTTATCTTCTTCTGATCCTGGCGATATATATATATAAACAAATTATATTACTTTTACATTTACCTAAAAATACAACATATTTGTCAATATTTGTCAATATTTGTCGAATATTATGAACCCACTAGTCCTCGTTTTCTCCTAGAGGAATGGTAGTAACAAAGTATAACTGCAAAGCTTAAAAATACAGGCAAAAGAAGACAAAATGCACAATCGAGAATCAACTAGTTTACATAAACATAACCTAACTAAATCAGTGAATTTTTTTTAAAGCGATTGCAAAAGCGCAACAAGGTGTACCAATTGCTGTAATGACATTTCTTCTTTGTAAATACGAGTCTCATGGGCGCATAGAATGTCAAAATTATTTAATGTAAAGTATTATTTTTTGAGTACTAAACATATAATGATTTAATATTATAAATAAATTACAGGCCCGTATAGTTAGCTAAACCAATAATTTTTTAAATACCCTGTATAATGAAAAATAAGGAAATTAAAGATTAAACATATTATTTCTACTTAACAAAAATGAGTTTAACAGCAAGATTCAATTTTAAACATAACTTAGTAATTATTACTCATACAGTTAACTTTTTATTGTATTTAAATATTTAAATTTATTTCCTAAATAAAGGGAATAACTCAAGAAAAACCTAACTATTAAAACAACCTTGATCAACCTAATATATGATCAAATGACAACTATTTTATCAAATAAGCAATTCAATAAATTCTTTGGATTGCCAAGGATTATTTTTTTATTTTTTCACATGTATTATGTATTCTCTGTTTTATAAATAACTTTATCTAGAAAGCAAGAAAACAGTTGAAAGTTTTTGACAGCTAATACATAAGTTTAATAGACTATTCATTAAAGTTTCTTTGTTGCAAACATTGGTGTTAAATAACCAAATCTAGAAATGCCTTATCAATTTTCCAACGAAGAATATGCCGATATTTTGTTTGTATACGGATTTTGTAATGGTAATAGTCGAATATGAGAGAAGGTTTCCAGGACGCCGACTGCCTAACCATCAAACTTTTTCGAACATTTTTAATTTTCTTAGACAGCACGGTCGTTTTCCTACAGCAAAATTCAATGAACATAATAGAATGGCAAACATTGATGTACAAGAGAATATTATCAATATGGTTGAAAATGATCCAAAAATTAGTACTCGCAAAATAAGTAATGCATTAGATCTACCACACGTTACTATTTGGCGAACATTAAAAAGAAATAGGTTATATCCATTCCACTTTCAACATGTACAGAGATTGGAGATGGGAGATGAAATACATAGAATACATTTTTCTAACTGGATTATTCGAAATAGAAGAATTCTTAATCGATGTTTATTTTCCGATGAATTACAATTCACTAGGGATGGTGTATACAACTTAAGGAATTCTCATTTTTGGGCACAAGAAAATACACACGTTGTAAGACAAAGCCACTCACAAAATAAATTTTCTGTGAATATTTGATGTGGTTTGCTAAACAACCATCTGATTGGGCCGCATGTGCTTCCTAATCGACTAACAGCCCAAGTAACAATTTGATATTTTATAAAAGCTGAAAAAATGTTTACAGAACAAAATTTATAAAATAGAATATTAACTAAGAACATTTCCGGAACATTCTTTCAACAGTAATAAACACAAAATGGGCGCAGTATTACAGAACTATTTGGTTCTTTTGTAAATTCTATAAGATTTGTTGAATGCAGTTACCGAACAGTTACTACACATTTACACAGACTTTAAACAAATGTTTTTTTAAACTTTTATAACTGTTTTATAAATTTTCAATTTTGAGGTTAGGTTGCATATCAAAATCAGTAACATTTTAGTTTTTTAAATGTATCTGGTGAAAACAAATTAATTCTATATTTGTCATAAAAGTAAATTCAAGGCGATATTAGTAAAATGGCAGTATCTACTTAAGAGATATCAATAACGCGGTTTAGACATAATGTATGACCTACAATAAAGTCGTTTTTGGATGCGCAGCAAGAATTACTGTTAGTTATATAGCACATACAATACTAAATTTTTAAGCGCCTCGAGTTTGATTCATATTTCTAATACTTTTTCAGTGTGAAACAAAAATTAAATTTATGAAATTTGATTTTTTTTTAGTAATAAGATTATGCTAATATTACTAATGATTAAAATCTTTAATTAACATTGGTTTTGTCTTAAATACTAGTAAAACCGACAGTAGATTTAGCTTTAAAACTGTCTTAGGTTTTTGTTAAATATGGCAGCTATCCAGAGGTATTAGAAAGTTATTTTAAGACTGAATCATAATTATAAAATATTATTGTAGTAAAAACAGCTGTAATACAATAATTAAGTTGTACTACTCATTTCTACAAAACAAGTTCATCATGGTTTGTTGTATAATAGTTTCATATTGCTGCACTATATGACAAAATATAACATAACCTTACTAAATCGTTTCCGATTTAAGTATTTGGGAATTGAAATGATTAGATTTGTTTCTACAGCTTTATAGAGCAAGCATAATTTTTAATATTACGAGAATAAGCAAATTTAACATGGACATCGCCAAAAATATGGCTTTCTTTTAGTATTGGGGCATGATTATTCAGAACATACCTAATTATTATCTGGCTAAATGATAGTTTTTTTTGAGTGTCTAGACAAACCATCAAAATGTTTTACTAATATTTTTTACTGTTCTCTGAAAAGCAGGTACCACTTATTTTTTATATTTCTTCACTATTTAAATCTGACATTTTCAGACCATACACTTACATACAATTGGTATGGGAAGTAGTCGAACAAACATAAAATACAAAAATAATATGGCGTAGGTACTACCAAATGTAGTTGCTTTATTTTTTTATAAATATTTTTAAAGGGATAATACTATTCTTAACTAAAATAATTGCTATACAGTTTTCTGATTTGTAATAGTGTATTTCGACAATATATTACAGTTATTTTAGAGTTTTCATCAGAAGCAAATTGCTATTGATGCGGAATTATCTCACACTAATATTAGATAACTATTTTTTAAAGCGTTATTATGAGGTTAAGAAACAGTTATATTTGTATGACCAAAAAGTTCTAAAGGTAATCCAGAACAATAATATAGAATAACTATAAAGCAATTTTATTTTATAAGCTGAAATATTGTATAGAACAGTTGTATAAATGTTTATGTAACAATTTCATAGTTATCGTGAAAACTATTTTATAATTTTGCTGTAAGAATATTGTAAAAACTAATTTATATAACTACTTAGTTTCAGAGAACAAAATAGTGATTTCTGCAACTGTAGTACAATAAATTAGCATTCCAGAAACAACAATATAATATCAATAAAATATAATAGTCTTGTAAACTAAAAATTATAAAGCTACTTTGTTAGTTGGGAGGTGAAGCATACTTAGATTTTATTCAAAAATCATTTGCCAGTACTGCTGGAAAATGAAAATATTGGGAGCATGTATTTCCAGCATGATGGTGCTGCGCCACATTTTAGAAGAATCGTAAGAGAATTTCTAAATGAGAATTTTCCTAATACGTGGATAGGTCGGGGTGGACCTAATCACTGGCCGGCAAGATCACCAGATTTTAATCCCGTCGATTATTACCTTTGGGGACATTTAAAATCATTAGTTTATAGTGACGAAATTAAGACACCTGATGAACTTCTTCAAAGAATAAACAATGCGTGCGTAGAAATACGAAATAAACCTGAAACAATTCGAGCGGCAATCCAAGAAATTGTGGAAAGGGCAACAATATGTATTCAGCAGAATGGTTTTCATTTTGAACAATTATTAGGTTAGAATAGGTTATTTTATTAATTAGGTTTTAATTGTTTCAAAAAGTTTATTTGTGAAATAAAATTAATAATTATTTTTTTTATAATTATTTTGTTTATACATAATTAAATTTTCCTGGTACCTTAAAGAAAATAACAAACTCAAAGTCTGTTAATGTTTGCCATTAATTCGAAATTTCCTTTTTAATCTTTACTTTCCTTATTTTTCATTATACAGGGTATTTAAAAAATTATTGGTTTAGCTAACTATACGTGCCTGTAATTTATTTCTAATATTAAATCAAAGACTGAAACAGTGTAAAATTGAGATATTTGAAAGTACTTACTTAAAAAAGTAATATTTTCCATGTTTTATAATCAAAAAATCGTGTTTAAATTCTGAAGTTAACAAATTTTTAAAAATATAATTTTTTATCAAAAAATTAGTGCCTCTAAAACGACATGCGCAAATTTTAAAAGACACCTACCCAAATTGATTTTTTCCGGTATTTTAAGATGTTTAATTAGATATGTTAAATTTGCTCATACAGGGTGTTGTTTTTGAAGCGGACAGAAATGCTCAAATTTTGTTAAGCCGGACCTGGAATCTAATTATTATTTTTACGGCATTAATTTTGTTATAGTGAAATGAGTCTACCTGCCAAATTTTTATTTTTTATACCGAGTGGTTGTTGAGTTTTGGCTAAAAACAAATTCAGGCGAAATTCATAAAACACCCTGTATCTGGGTAATGAGATGTAATAGACCTATTAATAATGGATGATTTCGAAGCACCCAAGTGTTCCACACCTACAGTTAACGTATGTACATTACATTCTGAAACACCCTGTATATAACAAACTATGTTTTTTGTCTGCCGATTTTTATCTCTTACCTCTATTAAAGACCGCGCCACTGTTGGAGGACCCTGTATATTCCCATAAATGATTTATTTGCAGAATAAATAACATTCTTCTAAATTTGATTATCAATTATTTATAGTAATATTATTACCATCTTTTTTCCATACACTTTTAACAATAAAAAGAATGGCAAGCTCATAACGAGTCGCAACTAATAAATCTGACAATCATTTACGACCCGTCTTTGGATTTATGCTGTGCAGATCTCGTCTTCATATTTATTGCAGTCTTTTCTTCAATTCATAATGAAAAGAGCCCGGTCCCATTATTGAGTGAGGAGCCTCCGGGAGAAGTGGAACTTTTACTGCCTTTTGATGTTTTCCATTACTTGAATGGAGTTTGCTTGGGCTTCCAAAGGATGTAAAGGAGTAGATTATCAACGGTATCGGTTGCAGGCACGGATTGGACGGAGCGAAATGGAATAAAAGTGCAAAAAGAAAACGTATATTAGGTTTTGGGAAAACAGACTGCGATGCAAGTCGATGTTTGAAGTTTTTGAACGAAAGCTTGTTCGGAAAGTTAAATTTTACGAATGTAGCTTTATTGGTAATGCAATCAAATAAAATATACCGAAGCTATTTATAATATGACGAAATTGTTTATCGCATAATATATTTGGCATAGAATTTTATTTTTAATTTAATAAAATCAATGGGTGGACCAATCTTGTGGAAAAGTTCGATATCTTCCTTGTTGAAAGAGATATTAAAAAAGAGTATTAAGAAAATTATGGACATGTTTGAGGTTAACATTTTAAAATTATTGGGAGGTATACAGGGTGTTGCATAGCTCGTGTACGAACCAAACATGTTTTTTTTAATGATAACCCCAGTATATTATTTTAGATTCTGTTTACTCATCTTTTTTCTATTCTTCTAATATATGGTTTGTCTATGTTATATAGGGTACTTTTCAAGGAATTGACATTTTTGTGAGAGAATCGTACATAATTCAACGTCCAGCAGCCAATTACACACACAAAATTTTTTTTTACCCACACGAATTTTATAATATGATGTATTATACTTTTTTTTTAAAAAAAACAGTGGATCGCCACATAGAAAGTTTCCTGACGAAAATAAACTACCTACAATCATAACATTCCTAATAACAAACTTTTGACATTGTTCTTAATGACAACCCAAAAGGGAAGAATAAAATATATCATGTTAAATAGAAATGCTACGTTTGAATATCCACATCCGTTTTTTTACCTCTTGAAAGTTTGTTTATCCACATTGGACGCATATGCTCCTACTAATTTACATACCTTGAATCACGTGATCAAAGATTCACAACATCTCATATGCATCCGATATGGATAAACAAACGCAGCAAAGTCTAAAATTGCAAAGATAACACCTTGTAATTATTTTGATTAATAAACAAAGGAATAAAACAGTTATGTTATAGGCTAAGAAAATAATTTAAAGCACGATAAAAGTATATAGTGATGTTGACTGAGATAAACAATAAGAATTGGCCAGGATTAAATATCATGAATATTTATATCACCAAGTTTTTAAATAAATTACTACTAAAAATTACTTATGTTTTAATTTAACTAAAATTAATCTGCTAAATCCTTAGAAACAGAATTATTATATTTAGATGTGATAAGATGACATCTGTACTGTACATAAAAATCAAAAAGGATTTTTTAATTAGAATATGTCTTCTCAGTTATTCATTCAAGTCAGAGATAGTAGAATTATTTCTACATTTAAGTAAGAATGTAACTTGGTTAGATAAACAGAGCTATGATGATATGAACAATACTGAATTCGTTTTTGTAATTCTTAGTAGTTATATCACACCCTGTATTACTCATAAAAATTATCTAAAATGAAATAAAACAAAAAAAAATGGGCAAAAGTCATATTCTAACTATACATACATACATAATACATGTAAAATGCACCATATTTCTGGAACTGATATTCATAATTTTTTGAACACGCTGTATAATCTATTTTGCAAAGTGTAAGTAAGCTTGAACAAACTATATACAAGTGTAACACATGACATAAGTTTCATGGAACAAACAAGAATTACTAAAGAGTGGTGGAGATATATGAAAATATTAATTCTCCACTCCTTATATTCGAATCCTTCTAACAGCTCACGCTGTAGAGCTGCCTATTTGAGGTCCATAAAAAGTGGCCCCTAATTACCTGAAAAATAACATACTAAAATTTGAACAAATTCTGCCAGTACCCAAAATCAATGTAAAAATTGCGGGGTCCTTTGTCAGTTGACTAATAATTGTTTGAAATTGTTTTTGGTGATATTGGTGGTATTCATTTGAAACACCGTCATCATGTAGAGGCAAATAATTGTATATAGCCGATAGAAATGTTATTTTCATGTTTGAAATCAAAATTGCTACAATGGAGCTTACTATTTTAGAAAGAAACTTGCCAACCATCTAGCTCTAGAATGAATTATAATATTTATTGATTTTGTTAGTTTTTTTTTTTTTTAATAAATTTATAGTTCAACTATCTGATAACGAAGAGAAATGTAGAATGGCAAAAACTTCCAATTTAGAGCACTGATAACATTAAAGGGTGTACGCAACATAACTTTTAAAAATAGTACTGTAAGAATGATTTTATTTTCTATACAAATTTATTAAGTTTTATTTTACGAAACACCCGGTTCTTTTTAAACGCACGAAATATTTGTCTTCCAAAATAGCCACAGACTATGTTTACATTAACACCATTAAGATATGGAGATATCGGATTACGAATATGGGAACTAAGGGTAAAATATCGAAACAGGCATAAAATACAGATCATTTTAAATTTGAGTTAGTTGCTGTACGGAACAAAATTAGGTCGCTCCAATAATAATAATAATAATAATAATAATAATAATAATAATAATAATAAAAAAAAAACTAGTGAATAATAATTTTTGTGAGTAGCTGTTTACTGAACAGGGTGAGTTTTTCTCACTGAATAATTCTGTTTTATCAATTAGTTTTGTTTTAATTTTAATCAAGTTATTTTACAAATTATATTACCCAATTATTATCCATCAATCTTTTATAGTTAATTTGTCAATTCTGACGTAAAGATATTTTGTCAAGTATTGAGAAAACCTTATATCCTAAATTAACGGGGTTATATTAAATAATTAAAACTTATTTGAATTTGACTATTTACTTATATTTTGTTTTGCTCTACGAGGTATAATCAAAAGTAAAGTGAGTTAGATTGTTCTGGCGTAGTACATTGCGGTCAGTCTTTGCGTTTATTTAGGGATTATTCCCGGAGTCGTCGCACCATGGTTGGTGCGGGCTAGTGACATTGCGGTCAGTGTGCTAGTAATGGCTTTTTATATATCGATCGATGTTTGGGCATTGCGGTCAGTGCCTACAGAATTGAGAATATAACTTTTTGTCAATTATGGAAAATTTAAAGTTGTGTCAATTATATTTTTTTTTATAATCAATATTTTGACATATTTATCATGTATAATTTTCTTGTTAATTAGAAGGATAATAAGTATTTTATTTATGTATATCACCTTTTTATGACTTTCTTTAATGTAAAGCTGCTTTTGGTAAACTTGATTGCTCATACTTGTTTTTCTTTTATTTCAGGTACGCCATCTCATAAGGGCATTAATCACATCTCATAAGGGCATTAATTACATCTCATACGTGCATTAATTAAGTATTTTATCTATTTTATTTTACTATTATTTTATTTACGTTTTTTTTACATTTAATACTTATTTCTAAATAATTTTATTTTGTTCTAAATTTTATCTTTCAATTTAAAGTTATTAAATCGTTTATTGAATTAATTTCTAGTTTTTCCTGACATTGATTAAATAACTAAATATTACCGCCCAAGTTTATAATAGATATTTTTAAATTGCAAATATCGTCCTATAGTACAAGTATTAGAAATTAAAAATTAAAAAAAAACGACTTCAAAAACGTGCAGATGCCATCACCACATCTTAACCAAATTTATATGGGACCATTCCTGAGGTACCCCCTTACTAACAAAAAAAAATCATATAAATCGAACAAGGTGGTAAAGCATTATCGCTAAACATACAAAAAAAAATGAAGAGTTTGAGTATTTTCTCATGGACCCAATTATTAGATTTTGACCAAATTCTAAAGAATTATTGCTGAACATACATAAAAAAAAATATATCGCGACGAATTGATAACCTCCTCCTTTTTTGAAGTCGGTTAAAAATACCATTAAGAATTGAATGCAATGGTATAGGTTCCAAAATTTGTTTTTATAGTTTTATAGTCGTTTCATTTTGAATTTTGGTATGAATTCGATGAGAAAAACAAAATGTTTTTTTCATTAAAAGGAATTTATATTATCTCTATCAGTAACCGGCTGAGAAAAGCTTAGAAAAACAAAACTCAGAGAAACTTTTATTGTTAAATTTGTTTAAGTTTGTAAATAAGTATTTAACAATAAATACCACTGAGTTAAAAATAAAGCTATATAGTGATCAAGTTGTTAATTATCACACATACCGTTTGTCGACAACGAGAAGAGAAAAAGTTAGGGAAATTATATCTGAACTTGCTTAAAAATAAATATTTCGTTTCATACAATTCCTAGTGATTGTGTTGAGCCGTAGTTTAAAATAACAAATAACCACAGATGGATTTAAACACGCTTTATTTATAGTCAATACTTATCTCATCGGCAATCAAGAGCGGGGATTGCGGGGAACAAATGAGGTAGATGCAAAACGATTTGAGTCGCCTTGAGTGTCTAATGTGATCAGCTGTTGTTGCTATTGGCTGATTCTTACCCATTGTGTTGTATCGGTAATCACTTGGTAACTAAATAATTATTTGACCTAATAATTAATAAAACATGTTGATACTCAAAATCTGTAAGTATTATTAGTTCGTATTAATTTATAATTCATCGTACACTATTATAAACTTAAAATTAACTTATGTACACAATTTATTTATTTTTCTATAAGTAAATTATTAGAAATCTTAATTAAAATCTTAATTTGCTAGTATTGTACCTTATGTACATTTTGAAACAAAGATGTTGTCAGTTACAATATATTGTATTATTTTCAACATTAAATATACTAGATTTGCAACTTTTGTAAAATAGAGTTTATTGTTTATATCATAGCTAAAAAAAATTGTAAAAGTGTTGCAAACCAATGAAATAACTCAAACAAGATTTTGCAAGCTATTCCAATTTGCAACCTTTTATTTTGCACAGAAATATTTTTTTTTACAAAATAATTATTAAAAAAAAATGGTAGTTTCCTGAAAATTACTCAAATAAAGTGCAATTTAATGAAACAAACATTTGTTTGAAAAAACTAAATAATAGTGTTATTTTTAGCAATAAGTTTGATTGTAGAAAAAGTATAGTATGCAATGAGTGCAGAAACGCAATTTCTCATTCGCTTGCGCTCGTGCCGCAACTTATTCAATCTCGTGAGAAATTAACATATTTATGCACTTGTTGCACAGTATACCATTTCTGCCCTAGGGCAAAAAACTTTTAATTTGGATCCATCTAATTTTAACATTCCTTTGAAATCGTTGGTTATGTAATAAAAGATCTGGTGTTGTATGTTTAAACTAAATTTTTTCGTAAACGATGTAGGTACGTTTCAAAAGAATTTTCAACAGCGTCGGCATGATTAGAAAACAAAAATGTTATAATAAATAATGTCGCAATGGTTGGTTTTAAATCATTTAAGTGTTCCTGAAACTTTGATAGATCTTGTGTATTTAGCGTAGGCGTCGGTCGTATTCAAAGAACTTAGTATCTCTTTGTTTATACAGTCATAAAGCTGAACATGTCGGCGGCGAAGTAAAAAAAAAAATAAATATAAGGTGTTATATTTTAATCATCACTTATAAGCAGTCTTACTAGATCTAATATTGTTAGGATTCCGTCATGGGACTGTTGGTGCCATGTTTTCGTGCTGTATCGTTGACGTCAGGAACGGTCTTAGGGTATTTGACTCAATGGTGACCAGGATACCTATTCTCTAACTCATGGGAGCACTCCCACACTCCCATGCCAACGTTGCCAAGTCGACAGAATAACTTTGATCTACTATTTAAGGACCGATCCACCGTTGTGTTAAACGAAGTTTAAAATGACATTTTTACATTAACAATGTCATTTTAATCTCCGTTTAACTCAACGGTGGAATCAGCCCTTAGTAATTCAAATTTGCTTTGTGATAAATACGGACCTAATCTGGCAAGCCCGCAATTCTCCCTCCCATAGTATAAAATCTGACCTTACTACGCATGTACCTGGGCTAAAAGTGAGTAAGCACGATATACCCACCTAAGAGTAAGAGAGCAAAATATATGGGAGCACTCCCATGGGAGCGCTCCCATGACTTAGTGAATAGCTATCCAGATAGAAAAATTTTTTGTGAATTGTCATGAGAATTATACATCAGTGCTTAATTGTTTTATATTTTAATTTGTGTTATTAATACGCAGACGAGTTTCGAATAAAAGAAAATAATAAAAATATGTTTGGATATACAGGGTGTTGCGTTTTTGTCTGGCCAATAAATATTTATTTTTTTTAATTATAACACCCTGTATTTTATTTCAGTTTTATAATGGTTTGGTAATAGTGGTAATAGAACTGGTTTACTTTATACAGAGTGTTTTAAAATATGTCTTAAATATGGCTAATTTTATGTTCAATTTACTCAATTCCTTATGAATTTGCCAGTACAAAGATACCAATATGTTGGCCAATAACACATTAGTGCGTAATTGGTCAATGGCTGTTTTATTAATAAAAATTCGAAGTTCTTAGTATAAAAGTTGTACATGGTGTCTGTAAAAGGTCTTTACAAAAACATACCACATATTCCTTAGACCAAAATAAGTCGATTTAAGTAAAATTACCTTTGTACAAAGTTACTTCGTTTGGGCTCCAGAGGGCCTTGGAAGTTACAATTTTTAAATCGTTTTTTCCATATAAATTTAAAACGGCATATGCGATTTTGCTGAAATTTGGTATATTGGTAGAGTTTTATGTGGCAAAAAAATGGTATTAAAATTTTGTCCGATAATAATACATAGGCGTAGAACTTGATTTTTTAAATAATTGCTCCTTTAAAAATTCTACGCCAATGGAAGAAAAAAAGATTGAGTATGAAATTTAGATTGCGCAACTCATTTACTTTAAAAAAGGTACTCTTGATAAGACTCGATTACTCTCATTGTTTTCGCTAAATTTCTGTTTTAATAATTTAGAGTGTATAGGTTTCACAAAAATATTTATTTACAACATAATCAAAATAGAGATTTTACAAAAATTGTTCAAAATGTTTTATATTTTATACGTCGATGAAAATTAAAATGTATCCTTTCCATAACTTCTTCATCACCTCTAAGATTGTTTATTGCATCTTGAATACGTTGCCAGAGTTGTTCCTCATTTTCTACAGGTTCCCTGTAAACTGTGGATTTCAGATGTCCCCATAAAAAGTAATCCATCGGTGTTAGGTCTGGGGAACGTGGTGGCCAGTTTACAGGTGCGTCATTACCTCTGCCTATCCATTTGTGTGGATATTGTTCATTCAAGTGGTTTCTAACGTTTAAAGAAAAATGTGGTGGAGCTCCATCTTGCATAAACTACATATCTCTCCGAAGTTGGAGAGGTATATCTTCTAACAATTCTGGCAACGTATTTTGTAGAAAATCCAAATAATTTTCTCCAGTTAATCTTCGTGGAAGTATGACAGGACCAACAATGAAATTACCAATTATTCCAGCCCACACATTAATTTTGAATTCGTGCTGAAAATGGTTTACCTTTATTGCATGCGGATTTTCAACGGCATAAACGTGTTCATTATGGGTATTAGTTATACCTCTTCTTGTAAAACCCGCTTCATCGGTAAAGAGAACCTTCTTGACAAAGTCTGGATCTCTTTCTCTTTGCATATTAACAAATCGACAAAAACCCAAACGAATTTGAGGATCGTGGACTAATAATTCTTGTACTGGCTTCTTATGGTATGGATATAGCTATTGTTCTTCAAGCACTTTATGAACGACATCTTTACTTACTCCTAGTTCCCTTCCAATTCGTCTGGTGCTTAATTCTGGATCTTCTTCAACACGTTCTAAAATGTCTTCTTCAACTTCAGGAATCCTTACAAAACGTTCCCTTTCATTATCAACAGTGTTGGGAACCGGTCTCCCGAAGACGTCTCTCAACAGCAACAAAAGTTGGGTGGCTAGGTACACGACGATTTGGAAACCTTTCAGAGTACACCCTGACACTCTCTCGAGCATTTCCTTCACAAAATCCTAATGTCAGTAACATATCGGTATATTCTGCATTGGTATATTGTACAGCCATATTAATAAACCACGCATTTGTTTTTTTAATTATTGAGTCAGATAGAACACTTTCAATCGTTAACAAGAGATTAGGTGATAAAACTTGACAATATTTTTATTTAGATGAAACTATGGAAACCAACAATAAATGTTTTTGTATACGTATTGCAGGCAAATAATTAATATTCCTCAAAAAATCGTACATGGCAAGAATCGAGTATTTTTGTTAAAAGTCTCGATTAGAGGTGTTGAAGAAGATATGAAAAAGTACATTTTTATGTTTTTCATCTTAAAAAATTTTGTCCGATAATAATACATAGGCGTAGAACTTGATTTTTTAAATAATTGCACCTTTAAAAATTCTACGCCAATGGCAGAAAAGGGGTTTGAGTATGAAATTTGGATTGGGTACTTATTTACTACAAAAAAGTACCCTTGATAACACTCGATTTACTCTCATGGTTTTGACAAAGTTTGTAATTATTGTGTATGTTCTAAAATTACTAAAATGCAAATTTCGTCAAAACCATGAGAGTAATCGAGTCTTATCAAGAGTACCTTTTTTAAAGTAAATGAGTTGCGTAATGTAAATTTCACACTCAAACTCCTTTTCTTCCATTGGCGTAGAATTTTTAAAGGTGTAATTATTTAAAAAATCAAGTTCTACGCCTATGTATTATTATCGGACAAAATTTTATTACCATTTTTTTGCCACATAAAACTCTACCAATATACCAAATTTCAGCAAAATCGCATATGCCGTTTTAAATTTATATGGGAAAAACGATTTAAAAATTATAACTTCAAGGCCTTCTGGAGTCCAAACGAAGCAACTTTGTACTAAGGTAATTTTACTTAAATCGACTTATTTTGGTCTAAGGAATATGTGGTATGTTTTTGTAAAGACCTTTTACAGACACCCTGTATATCTATATTTAACAATTGTACTTAAAAATACAGGGTGGTACATAAACGAGGTGCTGACCAAATCTATACTTTTTTAAAGCAAAACACTCTGCAGGTAGTTATACATATTTGATTGTTTTCACATCGTGTATGGATCAGCCTGTATATTTAAGAATAATTGTTTAACATGGTTATACAACTTATATATTATTTTTTTTTTTTCGTATTTCCAATAATAAAACAGCTATCGATCAATTACACATTGATGGGTCACCCTGTATATGTGTTATTGGCTTAATAAGGAATTGTATGCTAAAATAATATACATCATATTGCATTTGACAATATTGAGTAAATTGAACTTAAAATTAGCCATATTTAGGACGTGTTTTAAGACACTCTGCGTAAAATAAACCAGTTTTATCACCACTATTCGTTTGCTTAGCATCTTATAAGTCGGTATTTTAAACAATTTTGAAATCATTGTACAACTACCTAAATTATGATAATTTAATTTGGGGTCCGTATCATTCTCTAATTTCATAAAAAAAATATTTACTGGGCAACCCTGTGATATTTTTAAAAAAAATTCTAGGATGGGACACCCTGTATATGTGTTATTGTCTAACATGCCAAATTCGATTTGCTTGGCGAATTTTCTTCTTATTCTGGTGCAACCTCATTTAGCTTTTTTTGTTTAGAAGAGGATGAATCACTTCTAGGATGGTCAAAATGCTTGATGGGTCTGTCGTATAATCTTTGGCTGTGACCAAGACATCTCTACTTCCATATGTTTATTCCAGAAGTTGTTTAAGTTGCTGACTATTTAAAGAGAAAGCTGGGTTATGGTTGTCAATTAAATTCTTAACCGTATTTGAGAATTTCACATAATTATCTTGATTTTTGTTTCTTGGCTATCATACTTTGAGGTTTGACGAAGCTGTCTGAGTTATTAGAATCGGTTAGAGACAATATTTTTGATGCTGAACGCTTGGTGAATTGATTTTCTGGTATTATTATATTTGGAGCCTTGTGAGTTGTGGATGGTGCTTTTTGAGATACTTGTGAGATTGTGTCTGTTGTTGGCGTGATTGGTATAACTGATTGTGATAGAAAGTCAAAATCAGATGCCGACGATATATTTTTGACTAGAGTAACAAGGGTTTGTTGATGTTGTTGAACTGGCAGGTTTAGCGAGATTGGTAGTTGCTGATGAGGTGGGGGATGTATGATATCTTGAGTTGACGTATGATTGTTGATAATTTGAATAGTTCGTGGTGGTTGAGGTAATATAGGTTAAGAAGTTGTGGGATTTGGACATTGAGAGGCGTTGTGGCCAGGTTGTTTGCAAACGAAGCAGGTATGGTGTTCTTCGGATAGGAATATTCTGTACGATACTTCATCTTCGTTCACTTTTATGAAGTCTGGAATTTGGATGTTTTCTGGTGGTGATATATAGATTTGTCTCCTGAAGCTAAGAATATGATTGTAAGCTGGGTCATTAGCATTTATTCTTAAGTAACTCATTGGGGACATTAATTTTAGGCTGATATTTTGTAAAAAAATCCGTTATGGTGTCATGAGATATAGTTAGACTGACATTGGAGAGTAGCAACCTTTCTGATGGTGTGATTAATCTGCGAGCTGGAATTAATAAGCCATTTATTGTGATCGAGCCATGCTCATTCAGGAATTTGTCTACTATTGAGATATATACAAATCCGATTATTTGATATTCGGGAACAGAATATTATGTTTTTTGGATTGACAACAGACCCGAGTTGCAGGAGGTAATTTTGAATTTTGAGTCCATCGATTGATGTGAAAACAATAGCCTGCTCTTTTTTAGGAACAGGAAAAGTGCTTTGTGATAACGCAGATGAGTAAGATTTCACTTTAGTGGAGTTGATTTGAGGGCTATTTACATTGTCGTTGTTGGATTCCATAATATTATTGACTGTACGAAACGCTTTGAGTCCACCACTGGCAAAACTCAGGCGATCGGTAGAACAGCCAATAAAAAGAATGATGAACTATGGTTTGAAGAGACTATTGGCACTTCTTTTAAAATTTTTAAACTGTTTATATCACAATATTTACACAATGTATTGGGAACTGCTGTCAGACGATGATATCGCTACTGAGTACAGTGCCTCTCTCGATTTCAATATTGATACATTCTTTTTATGGAAATAGTATTCCACACTATAATTCCAAACTATTTAGTTCATCAAATAAATTTAGTACGAATGAAATAATAATAAATTTTAAGTACATACCTATTTAACTGAATAATTCGTCCAAATACTAAAAATGTTAGTTAATTTATAAAAAAAAAAACCTAAAATGTTTTATAACTGCTGTAATGTTGGTTGCATAAAAGAATACAAAAAAAAATTAAAATCAAGTTACCCGATTTAAAATATTAACATTTCAAATCTTGACATTTAATTTATTTCGATATTTTTTAATATTACAAATAATAAAATTACAGTGATAGTAATAGTAGTGATAATAATACTCTATCACATATTAAAGAAATAGCAAATAACATATAGAAGATTTATTACCTGTAAATTTAAAAATTGACAACAATAATACATATTTACCACCTCTTAATATTTCTAATTTTAAATCGTTAAGTTCATCAAATTATTTAAAAATGTGAAATTTGGGCTTTAGTCATTGTGGTCGTAGAAAAAGTATAGTGTGCCACTTGTGCAGAAAACCTATTTCATACTCGTGTGATTGTGGCACTCGCAGTCGTTCTTGTCACAAGTTTCACACATCGTGTGGAATTGGTTACTTTCTGCACTTGTTGCACAATATACTATTTTCTTTTTATTACTTAAATAGGAAATGATATTCCAAGCAGATTTATTTGTATTTGAAGAATTAATAGTAAAATAGAATTGTCTTTTGGAGTTTACAATTAATGTTTCATTATTTTTTAGCTTAGTTATAAACGACATTTAACTTTGAAAAACATTGTAATGCAAATCTTTTTGTTTTACAATAGATTATTTGATGTCATTTATTACCAATTTTTTTTGGGTTTAAAATGATTTTTATTATCCTATTTCCTCAAGGGAAAATGATTATTAAAGTGAGTAATGATTAAAGAAATTCAGTAATGAACAATAAAAATACAGCTTTAAACGTAATTTGGAAAACTAACAAAGATATCATCGTAAATATGAAACTATAATCATAAAATTTCTTATACTGTATACAAAATAGTATTAGATACTTTTTTATACTTTGCATAATATATAGTATTAAGATTAAAAATGATTAAATTAGATTTACCGATTTTTGTACCGTATGTTAACATTTTCAAAGGGTGAAATTCCTTTTAAAATATAAATGTGTCATGCAGTTAGTTCATCTTTGTATCTCGCTAGTGTCGAAAGATGCACCGAACGATAAACCATCGCTCTGACAAGGTGTAGTGCAGCTGCACGTCGAAAGGAAAATATATCATATATAAAGTTGCTTTGAGCTCCTTTTGTCTACGTAAACAAGCAGTCAAAATAATGGTTTTTAATAATATCTCGGGAAGTATCTTGACGACAAAAGAATTTCGTGTCAGAGAAGGATGTACTTGGAGTTATGAGAATGTGCACTGTGAATCCAGTTTCTTTAAAAATTGACCAAACGCAAAACAAAGGAAAATATATTAATAATAGATTATAATAATAATAATAATAATAATAATAATATTTATTCAAAAAAAAATATCATAAGTTACAAAGTAATATAACAACAATTTCAAATAAATAAATATTAATACTCAATAAGTGCCAATAACGCACTTGTTTTGAGAACAAATATGAACATAAAAAATATAAATATAAGAAATATTAACAAATATATAGATACATAATAAAATTTATGCATTACAGAAAAAAAAATATATACATTTTAGATATTTTATATAGGAGACAAACACAATCAAAATACCTACACTTAATTAAAAAGATATCGAAACTTTGATCACACAAAACGCAAATAAATATCAGTTAATTAAAAGAATATTATTTATTACCTCCATTTTCTCATTTTTGATAAATTTTTTTAAATTATTTTTAAATATGGACGAGGTATTACATTTTAGGTCGACTGGGAGAGAATTATATAATTTTGGATCTAAATACAAAATCGTTGTCCTACTGATTTTAGAGTACGAGGCACAGTATGGAGATGTTTTTTCCTTGTGCTATATGGATGATCCGGTAAGTTGAATAGTTTTTTATTTGTATGAAATTTAATATTAATATTATAATAAAAAATTGTTTTAGATCCATAACATTTGCCTCAACAAACAATGAGTTAGAAGGATACATGTAGGGCCTTTTGAGCATTATTTTTAAAAATCTTTTTTGCAGAACTTCAAGTGGTTGTAGATGTGTTTGTAAAGTACAACCCCACACAATGATAACATATCTTAAATGACTTTTTACTAAGCTATGGTACAATATTTTAAGTTGATGTGGTTGTAGATAATCTCTTATATTTTTAAATTTATGTATTATCATTCTTAATTTCTAGCATATAAAAGTTATGTTTTCTTTCCATTTGAGATATGAATCCATGTAAACCCCTAGATATTTTATCTTGTTTTCAGGGAGAATGGTGTTTGCCCAGAAGCAGTAAAAGTTACTTTGTCAAATGGAGGTCTTGTTATTATATTATTACTGAATGGTAAGTAGTGAGTTTTATCTACATTTAATGTCAGTAACTTACTGTCAAACCAGTTTTTCAGATTCGGGAGGTCCTGTTCAACTATTAGCTTTATAAAATATTGAAGTGTCGTCTGCGAATCCCAAAACTTCCCCTGAACTCTCGATAGAAAATAATCCGTTGATGTAAAGATTAAATAGAATAGGACCGAGTACCGTACCTTGTGGGATACCGTAAGTTATGGATTCTAGATCACTGTAAACTAAGTTTTAAAAATACTTTAATATTTTATACAGGGATTTCAATTCAAAACTAGCCACCCAAAATAACTTTTAAAATATCTTTAAAACAAAAAACACATTAATTTATATTTACGGGAGGACATATTTTGCAAGTATCTGTAACCGTGCAGTTTCATCCCCTAAGCGGTGGTGAATATCACTTCTAAAATTTTAAATAGAAAGGGGTATCATGTGATAGCTCTTCTTAAAGGTCTCTTTTTTCCAATCTTTTGACACATTATTTTTTTAAATCGGATTAATTTTTCACCAAGTTATGCCATTTTAACCTTTTAAATTAAAATAATTATTATTTACATTGTATTTACATTAGTAATATTTTATTTGCGTAAGAATTACATTGTACTTAAATAAGATGTTCAAAATGTCCGCCATTGTTGGCAAGGCAATGGTAAAGTCGCAGCTCGAATTCATCCCACACTTTTTGAAGCGTCTCTGGTGTAATCCGCTCACACTCCACTATTCTACGTCTAAGTTCAGGAATATCGCGAGGTTGAGTTTTATACACCACAGTTTTTAGATGTCCCCATAAAAAAGTCAAGGGGCGTTAGGTCGGGTGATCTCGCTGGCCATTCTATAGCGCCCCTTCTTCCGACCCATTTATCTGGAAATGTCTCATTAAGCCAATTTCGTACAGGCAAGGCATAATGTGGAGGTGCTCCGTCCTGTTGAAAAAATAGGTTTTCTTCGTCTAGTAACAAATTTTCATCTTGATCTATTTGGTTTTCTAAGGATTCGGTTATAAGAGGATTTATCAGATTTTCTAATAAGTTCAAATACAATTCCCCAGTTAAATTTTCCTCCATGAAAATAGGACCAACAATTTTATTACCAAGAATTCCGGCCCATACGTTGATTTTCTGAGGATATTGGCTGTGCTCTTCCCGAAAAACATGTGGATTTGTATTGTCCCAGTAGCTACAATTAGGTTTATTGACAAATCCATTTAAAAAGAAACCTGCCTCGTCAGTAAAACAAATATTTTTAATAAAATTATGGTCTTCATTTGCCCTTTGAGTCATTAATTCGCAAAATTCTAATCTTCTGTCATAATCATCCTCAGCAAACTGTTGTAAAAGCTGTATTTTGTAAGAAAATAATTTATTTAGCCGTAACGTTTTATGCACAAAGCCACCGGAAATATTTGTTAATCTGGAGACTTTTGGTATTGATGTTTGAGGTTCCATGGCAAAATGACCTAAAATCTCAACTTATGCAGCTTCAGTTAAAAGTCTAAGATTCCTTACAGTTTTATTGCACACACTTCCAGTTTCTTGAAATTTATGAACTAAATCCAACACATACTGATGGCCAACATTTTTATCGGGATGTCTCTGATTAAAAACACGAGCAGTTCTGCGTGCACAGCGTTGTTCTTCACCATAAATAAAGATTATTTCAATTCTTTCTTGTAAAGAATAAACCATTGTCAAAATTAAATTGTCAGTACACAACGAAACCAATAATTACTAATAATAAATTGTTTTAATTTACGGTCAAAAATATCTTACGCAAAAAACATTTAAGGCTTTTTGTTAACTTGTTTATCTCGGTATTTATACTCATGCATTTTAATTCAATATTTTTTTCCGGTTTCTAGGTTATAACTTAGTGAAAAATTAATACGATTTAAAAAAATAATGTGTCAAAAGATTGGAAAAAAAGAGACCTTTAAGAAGAGCTATCACATGATACCCCTTCCTATTTAAAATTTTAGAAGTGATATTCACCACCATTTAGGGGATGAAACTGCACGGTTACAGATACTTGTAAAATGTGTCCCCCGTAAATATAAATTAACGTGTTTTTTTGTTTTAAAGATATTTTAAAAGTTATTTTGGGTGGCTAGTTTTGAAATGAAATCCCTGTATGTTGTACGATGTAAAAATTAAGCAATTTGTTTCATTTGGATTGAAGATATGATTTGTATCTAGTTTTCTGACTTATCTGTCAGACATTTCTTAATCTGAAATGTATTGCTTGTAAACTTAAACGGTAAATTTGGTAGAGGTACTATTATTGATTGATAGGTGAATTAAATTCAATTAAAAAAACATTTAATTAGTTTCATTGATTTCATGGTCTTGCACTGCTATTATTATTCAAAGTTGGTAATACCATTGTTTCGTTACCTTGATTGGGTAAATAAATAACTTTCATTCGACGCAGTTATTTAAATTATTTAATTCGATGATCTCTGTACATTTTTTTGAAGGAAAATAATTTTCTTTACAAATTAGAGAATTAATTTATAAATCTTAAGAGTCTACTGAACCGATATGGTTGTCTATTCATTCTAGAATGTATTGTAGCGTTTATTTATTTATTTATTTATTTAGAACAGTTTATTATTTATGATTTATTTATGTTAAATACTAATTAATTTTTCAGAATCGAAATCAGAAGATGAACTGTCGCAACCAATATTTACAATGAGTGGCTCGATTATTTCATCAGTAATATTGTCCAACTTCCACATTTTCTCTTCTTCTTTAACCGTATGATTTACTGCCTTTTCCCAGTTTTCAGGCTTCACATTATTTACAGCCTCCAAAAACAACTGTTTAACATCACTCATTTTAAAAGAATTTTTTCTTGAAACTTCTCCCTTTATCTGTGCCCATATCAGTTCAATCGGGTTTACTTCGCAATGATATGGTGGTGATCTAACCACCGTCATCCCACGATTTTTTGCAATTTCTCTTTATGAAGGGAACACAAATGATACAGTTCTTTTCTCACAGAACCGGGATGGAACTTAATATTCTTTGAATTTAGCCAATTCTGTAAATCTTTTTTTAACCACTTGGTTGTGGGCATTTTTTCTATAAGTCTCGAGTGATAACTTGCATTATCCATTACTATTATACAGTTCTGAGGAAGAAGATCTATAATTTGTTCGAACCACTCTTTAAAGACATCAGCATTCATGTCCTCATGGTAGTCACCGGTTCGAGTAGATTCAAAAGTCAATAAACCACCTTTAACAAAACCGTTTGAACTACCGATGTGTACTATTATTAGTCTGCGCCCCTTTCCTGTTGGTGGATTTAAACCAGTAAATAAATTATTTAAAAAAGCCTGTCTTCGACTTGTAACAGTTTCATCTTGCCAAAATTTATTTGGTTTATGTCCCTCGTTGATCCATGTTTCATCTAAATAAAATATATTCCTTCTTTGGTTTCTCATTTCTTTTATAGTCCTTAGGTAATTTCTTCTTCATACTACAATATCGCTTCTTTCTATTAAAATAGACTTTCTGGAATGCTTTTTCCATAGAAAACCTATTTCTTTTAAAAGTTTCCATAGTGTGCTTCGACTCATTTCACGGTTTTCCTTATCATCTCGAACCGTGGCAAGAACTTTGTCTACTGTCGGAAATTCTTTTCTAAAGAAGAACGCATGCACTTTCCCTCGAAGTCTTCCTTTCAAAAGATTTTCTAATTAAAATTTTGGTTTTCCTGGAGCTTTACGTGCTGTTTGAAACTCGACATATTTCTCTTCTTTAACAACTCTGTAAATCCTAGATTTCCCAACACCAAGCGTACTACTAACTAATTCCACTGTGTTATCAACACTTTTACATAAATTTTTGTCTGTAAAGGATTTAAAACAATTAAATATTAATGTTTTTTCATTAACTGTTAAAGGACCGATTTTTGTCGTTTACGCAGCCCTTCCAAATTTTCCATGATCACACTAGAATTCATACTGCACCTTGCAAGTTGCAACTAAACGACATTTAGTAAACTGTCAAGAATACACAACTTGGACCTCCTTACTAAATGGAAAACCTATAATCGCATTTTCGGTGAAATTTGTTGGGAAGGTATTTATCTACTTATAATTCGATTACTGTAAGAAATTCTTGGAATTGGCAAATAGGTACTTATTGAAAATAATCTTAAGATACGGCTATGTAATCTTTAATGCACAGGGCTTTTGGCCTGTCAAAACCTTTTTCTATTGTTCTGTACAGCTTATGTTTATAAAGGACCAATAAAAGACCCAAAACTTGTAATAGCTCAGGTACATTTATTACAATTTTAGGAAATATTTAGATTATTCTGTAAAAATATTTGAAATAAAGTTTTGCATTAGAAATGCTGTTTTATTACTCTCTTATACAAAAAAATAGACTATAGTATATAGACATAAGGTCACCTGTATTAATCAAGATACCAAAATCTTGTGAAATTTGGACCAATAAAAGAAGATATATCAACAACATTCAACTGAACAGAGGAAAGCCATACATTCTACCGAAGATCGACATGAAGAAAACTCAAACTACAAAATCACTTCTAATATAACTAAATTAGATTTTAATGATTTATATGAAATTAATTAAATTTCTTAGCAATTAAAGCCTATTAAAGATATTCAAAATAATTTTAATTATTCAAGCACTCTTGGAACAATTTTTTTATTTTTTTTGCATAATTAGTTTAATATTGATTAGTACTAATTAGTATTAAATACAGAAGACAACTTTTAAGAACATATAGAAGAAAGAAAACGAAGAAATTTAATTAGAAAATCCCACAGAAGATGTTTTGAAAATAACTCCATATTTTTCAAAACTTAAGGAGGGATGAGTTATATATTGTCAACTCTTTTATGATATAATTAAATTATAGGAGTAAAACCTTATTAATATTGTTATTTGAGGTAGCTTTAGTGTAGGCTTTAGTTCAGAGTTGTCTTAAATATCCATTTAAGTGTATTTTTACTTCATAAAATTTTTGGAATATATAACTCAGATAGATTTTTTCCTGAACAAAGTAAAATATTTCATAAAATATTGTTTTTATTAATCGATCAATGCCAATAAGATGAGGGGAAACGGTGACACAAAAACTCTCTATGGTTTGAGGGAATTACGCCACTGTTTAATCTATAGAATCGTCACGTTTTATCGAATTACTAATTTCCTTTTTGATTTTCGGTTAAATGTTTTATTCAAATCCTAGATTGGCATTTTACATATACAACAGCTATTAAAGGTTTAAGTGCTTCTAATTTAAGTCATAACTGTTGCTAAAACGGTATATCCGCATCGCTACGATTTAGACAATAAACAAGTGTGCTATATGCATAATAACGAGAAAATGAGTACGCTAAATGACTTCTCGTGAATGTCTTAAAAACTATTTTTGTCATTTATAGGGCTTAGTTGGGAAAATGTTTAAGTTTGTTTTGGAATTTTTATTGTTGTTCTTTTTTATCGTGATAAAATAGGGAAAAAATTAAAAAGGAAATAGTATACAATGTAGATACCACTTATAAAATAAAATTCTTTTCTACCGGGTCTTCAACAATACCCGAAACCCACGTGATCAAAACGTCATGACAGCGATTGGTGAAAATAATAGTAAAAATCCCTAAATGTTGGCCAGTGCTGTAGGTGTTTTAAATAAAATAAAAATAAAATATATCTTCTTCTTTTTTTTATGGTCTGTAACCTTGAGAATAAAATACAGTGAGATATAACAAAAAAAATCATATTATTAAATTAATGGTGCTTTACATTATTATATTTTTATGTTAGAATTCCATTAAGGCCAATATAAAATTTTATCTTTAAATTTTTTTATGTAATCACTATTGAATTCAATACCTCCTTATTAAAAGAAGAATAATTCGATACCTAACCTAAGATCACCGTTTCTTGAGTGTTTTTTTTTTGTTTTTAATGTTTATTTAACCCTCCCTACTTTATCTCGATGCTCCGTCCGTACACTTCTTTATTTTCAAGTTTGGAAGTAATATCTAATACCGCTGGTATAAATTCAGTTAGTTTCCACCACATTCAATATGGTCGAGGTACTTCTGCAAGTGAAGTTCAGTCTATACCCATCAAAAGAATATGTCCCAGCCCAGCGTGTGCTGTAACAGTTTAATATTTGTTTTTTTTTTGGCGATAGGATCTTGAAGTAGTGGTATTTTTAAATTACATATGGTATTGTGTTGACATGGTATTTTATTTTTACATAGAAATGTTTCCACCTCTCGCCCTTTGAGCGAGATACAATTAGAACACTTTGTTCCTGAATCTTTAAAGGATAGAATAAACATGAATTATTTTGCGGTGAAAATTCTGATAAGGATTTTAATTATGTTGAAATTCAAATTGAATCCGAAATTGAGCAAAGTAACGAAGAGAAAACTGAAGAAAGACCTCCAAAGACTAAGAGGTTGCCAGTCGTAAAAAGAAAAAGCGGATACAAGTGAAGTTTACCCGAAAATCTTGGATTTGTTTACCAATTTTGTATATAGTTTAACTAAATGATTACGTTTATTTAGATTAAATTTAATATATTCGTTTGTGATACAAATTGTCTTTTACCTTTTTAAGTCAATAAAATAGCATTTTAGCCATCAGTTTTTTTTGGTACATATGTTTATTGGGATCTAAGTTACCATAAAAAAATTGTTTTGAGTTTTAAGTTCAATTCTTGTGTATAAATAAGCATGGGGCATCATATGTCCCAGTGCGTGTAGCGGAATGGGACAGCTCCCAATTTTATTAAAAGAGCTGAATTTTGAATTATTATTATTCAATAATTGAAATTTTGAGGGACAAATTCTTGATAAAAATTAAGTGTGGGAACGGAGGATTAAAAAATGTTATGCATAAAGAACACAATTAAAAATTATTTATTTTAGCTTGATGGCAACTGGTATATTATAATAACTACGGCTGACTGTTTAAATTACAACAGTATTGGTTAGAATAAGTAATAGTAATCTTATTTTGATTAAACATGTGATAATCGCTTTGAATGTTTTCATTTATGTAGTAGACTTATTAAATCTTACAAATACATCAACTTGATAGGTATAGAAAGTACCTACAGATCATACATTTAGCTTGTTGCACGTTTAGAAATTAGAAATCAATTTAAAATTTACTTTAAGAGATGGAATTGTACATGGGCAATGGGACACAATAAACAAATACAATTTTTAATTTGTTTTTATTTATTTTAAATTAGTAGGTATCTATAAAATTGAAAATTAATTTAGAATATGCTAATTTTTCATGTTAAATTTGTTTTTGTTCATTTAAAATATATATAAAAAAAGTAACAAAAAGTCATATTGATATAAACAAAAAAAAACAATCCAGTTCTGAACAGAATTGATCACAACATCAACTTCAATAATTTATTTTAAAGGATAATTTGATGTTGTACAAAGAATATACATTCACAGTAAGTGTTCAAAATGTTCACCACCAGCTTCTATGCAAGCATTAACACTTCTTTTCATGTTTTCGAACACATTATGCAGTTGCTCCTCAGTTACACTTTCAATTTCATTAACTATAGCTTGCTCCAATTCATTCACATCATGCAAACGATTTCTGAATACTTTATTTTTTATATGACCAAATAAAAAGTAGTCAGGAGGTGTGAGGTCTGGAGATCTTGGAGGCCATAATCCTTTACTAATAATTCGGTCATCAAAATATTCTTCTATTAGGTCAATAGTAGCTCTAGCTGTATGAGCTGTTGCTCCATCTTGTTGAAAATAACCCAATTGTAACTCGTCATCCTGTAGCTGTTCAACAAATTCAAGAAAAATATTTCGATAACGTTGGCCATTAATTGTGTCATAGAAAAATATTGGCCCTATTATTCTTCTTCTTGAAATTGCTATCCAAATACCAACTTTTATGGGATGTAGACTTGTCTCCACAAATGAATGAGGATTTTCAGTTGCCCATGTTCGATAATTTTGACTATTGACATATCCTGATAAGTGAAACCATGCTTCATCAGTAAAAAAAGTTCGATCCAATAAGTTATTGTCATTTAATTGCTCATTGAACCATCGACAGTATTCCATACGTTTAACAAAATCACCAGGAAACAATTGTTGCAGTACTGAAACCTTATGAGGATGCATTGATAGATTTTTTTTCAAAATCTTATGGCTAGTTCCTACAGATAAATCTAAAACGATGAAATTAGATTATAAGAGAGTCAAGCTCCCAAACACTGTTCTTACCTGCTTGAGCTGCTAATTTTTTTACTGATTTAGTGGGACTTTGCTCCATGCGAATTCGCACATCTTGAACAACTTCTTCGGTTATTACTGTGGGCCTTCCAGACCCCTTTCCTTTACAAATGCAATTTTTTGTTTCAAAACGTTGAACAAGAATATGTCTATGATGACGAAAACTATCATATTCTATTTGTACAGCTGGAAAACGTTCCTCAAATTGTTGAATGCAACTCTGAATTGAATATGACCAAGTTCCATCATCATTTCGAGATCCACTTCTATAATGTGCCATTAAAATAAAAGAATCTTGTTCCGGTGTAAACATTTTGAGCTGAAAATTATATTGTCAATAAACTTGTATAAAAGTAAATAAATTTACACTTACCAGCAAAAAAGAATGAAAGCACTAATGAGCTCTAAAAAGAACTGATTGGTTTATTATTATTTGAGGAAAAATTGAATAAAAGCGTGTTGACAAAATGTAAAATCAATAACCTTTAAATAATATAAATATACCCAAAAACCCAAATGAACGCTAATGATATTTTAGACAGTATTGACAACGACAGTTGACATATAAGGAACCAAATCAGGCCCTTTCGCTGTGTTTTTGATGCTACCAGATCACGTGGGTTTCGGGTATTGTTGAAGACCTGGTATTAAAAAATTAACCAATATACTTATAACTATCAGGGTTTTCAATTTCTTTCCCACAACGTTTTTTATACACGATTTTTGTTAATACTTAAAAAAAAATCCATTTCAAAATGTTTTAAGAAATTTTTAATAATCACTTTTACATTCTAAAACCATAATTATTCAATTGTTTCTACTTATAAATTAGCAATTTTTTGATAAATCTAACGATGAAATGTATAACTCATTGTACTTACCAACTGATAAAAATGCCTTGTTAATAACTAACAATTTAAGTATGCGAGATTAGGTATTATGTTGTTGAACAGTTTTTAGGAGCATGCAAGTTTTATTTTTAAAACACGCTACCTGTGGGACGTGAAAGGAATAGATGTGGACAAAAAGTTTCTATGTGGAAACGATTTTTATAATATATAAATCGGTTAAGTACGTAGTTAATATAACTAATTTGCGTGACTCTCTTTACATTTAAAATAAAAATACATTAGTATATCAGAAATAAAACGAAGAAAGGTATTTAACTTTCAACCTACAAAATGACAAATTTGTAGAACGAGGTTTAATCACGCTTTAGTTCCATCTCATCTGTACAAAATAAAATTAAATGATCATCCCTTTTGCACTTGTGGAGAAATAGAAGATATCGAACATAAAATATTAAATTGCCAACTAATACAAACAGAGGTAACATCTTTTGTAAAAAAATTAAAAAACTTTTCTAGTATAAGCAACCCATTTAATTTAACTCAACCTATAAATTTAAATATTTTAAATGCATTAATAGAGCACGTATACAATATAAAATTAAATTTGTAAATAAAATAAAAACGGTATAATTTAAGGTTATTAACTATTAATGTCTAACCTCTTGTATCACCTTCACAAACCGTGGTCTACCTGTACATTTATAAATCGCCAAGAACGACCGTTATTCGTAAAAGTGTCCTTGTATCTACCTTGATTAAACAAAAATAAATAAACATAAAAAAAAAATAAAAAAACGAAACAAAAAAATAAGGAGTATATATAATATGCTTAGATAAAAGAGACCAGAGATACCAGGTCTTCAACAATACCCGAAACCCACGTGATGTGATAACCATCAAAAACCCATCGAAAGGGCCTGATTTGACGTAAAAGGAACTAAACTAAACTGTCAGTCCTGTCAGAAATGTCACTGGCGTTCATTTGGGGACTGAGAATATTTATATTATATTTGTTTACATTTTATAAACACTTTTATTCCATTTTTCATTTAATATTAATAGAGCAATTAGTTATTTTTAGAGATTATTGGCGGTTTAATTCTTTTTTGTTGGTAAGTACAAATTTATTTACTGTAACTCGTAAAAGTTAATGACTGTATATCATTTATTTCAGGTTACACTGGAACAAAATTATTTTATATTCGTAATTGTATTTCAAAATTTGAGGAACGTTTTCCAGGTGAATAAATGGAATGTGATTCTTTTTTGTCGTCACAAACAAATATTTGGTCAAAATTATAAAAAAGGAAAAAGCTCTAAAAGGCCCAAAGTAATAACAAAAGCTGTTGAAGATGTGCAAATTAACATGTTGCAAATTCCCAATAAATTAGTAAAAAAAAAACAGCACTTCAAACAGGTATGAACGGTGTTTTATAGACTGACTCTGACAAATGAAATTCAAATTATATTTTTTTTTTTAGGTTTGTCGCTATGAACTAGCCATAAAGTATTGAAAACATTTCTGATAATGCATCCCCTATAAAGTTTCGGTACTGCAACAATCATTTTAGCTTAATTTTGTTAAACCTACCTATTGAATATTACAAATCGCTCAATTCAAAATCGTTTGTGTGACGTTTATGAACTGGGACACCTATATTAAATAAAATACAAAATATAACTGAGAAGAAACTGCATAATGTGTTCAAAAAAGAACGATTGGTGCTTGCATTAAAGCTAGTGGTAAATATTTGTGCACTACCGATTACTAAATATCCTTTTAAATAAAATAGTTGTTAATAGGTATGCTTTTATAATTTAAAGTGAAAGCTGTAAGGTAAAACAAATGTGTGCTTGTTACATTAATAATATTAATATTTTTTTGTATACATATAAGTAACATAATGTATTTTGTAAATGGTTTAAACCCTGTAAAAAATAAATAATAGAACAAACTTAAATTATTTGTTTATCACTTCCCATTGCCCAGGTACAATTCCACTAAATTTTAAATTTGTTTAGTTAAACTGCAATAATTGCCAAGTACTGTCATTGTCTTCTGTTTATCGTATTTAAAGTTTCAGCTGTAACTAAATATCTTAGACTCAGTCTAAAGTAAATAATTTTTAATTTTATTCATATTTTAATGCATAACTTTTTTTGTTCATAACTTTCTGGTAAAGGTTTTTTTTTTTGTAATAGTGGCAATAACTAGTACGCATATTTCAGTTTATTATTCTTTTCGTTAAATACAAACTAGATATAATAGCTCAGTTCACTCGACCATTCACTGTTGGGTACTAATTAACAGTGCTGTTCCTAAAGTGGCGCTGGGAAACAGTAACAAAGCCTACACAGAACACGAGGCTAATAACCGTAGCAGTTGATGCAGATGACAAAAAAAAATAGCTCAGTTTTTAAGGTTATATTATTTCAATTTTAAAAATTAAATTATTGCATTTGACTAAATCTAATTAAAATATCGAATTCTAACATTAAAATACAATAATGTAAAGCACCTCCTCTAATTAATATTATGATTTTGTGTTGTAATTCTAACAGTTACCTAACTGAATTTGTTCTCGCAGTTACAAACCATAAAAAAAAGAAGAAGATCTATTTTGTAATAAAATACCTACGGCACTGGCTCACATCTAGGGATTTTTACTTTTATTTTCACCAATCGCTGTCATGACGATTTGGTCACGTGGGTTTTCGGTATTGTTGAAGACCCAGTATAACATACACCGGTTTTAAACCTGCGCAAATGTTGCCAATTTCTAAAGAAGGGTTAACGGAGTGGGGAAACTGGGCGGCGACACGCGGCGACCCGAACTCTGTGACAGGGACCGGACTTTGTTTATTAGCATCTTAATGAACTATTAAGTTTATTTAAAAGGTGTTTAATCGAATTTTGTATTATGAAATAAAATTAACGTGATTTTTTAATATCAAACAGATGCCACGACATTTTATGTAAAGAGAAGACCTTTTATAGAATATTTCGTTAGCGTTTATTTACTACGGACTTTTCTGCACGAGATTACAGTAAAATGTTGAAATAGAATATATTGTTAATAGAGCAAAATATGTTACTCATTGTCTACGAGTATTATAAAAATAGCATGTGCGCAGGCTAATACTGCAAATCTACCCTTATGAGTTGAACATTATATTTTTTCTACGGCTATTACATATTATTAAAAATTAGTCAAAATGAGAAAATGCTGTTTTGTATTGTAACCTCAGAAAAAAGTATATTAAGGCTTCTTTCTTTAAGAATATTAATTATTATAAAGGATGAGTCACATAAAACTCTAGAAATGCATATGTCTGAAACCAGATAACATTTTAAAATTTAAATCTATTAAAAGTCATTTGGTCGCTAGGGATGAGAGATTATCGAAATAAATTATCGATCATTGAAAATAATCGATTATTTTCGATCAACGATTATTTTCAAACAATATATTTTTTGTCATTTCCTTTAAAATCGACTACTTGATTATCTTTGAAAAATCAAAAATAATCGATTAATTAAAAAGCCAATTAACCGATAAATCAGTGTTTACAAAATATAATATAAATAGAAATATCGTTTATTTTAAATAATCGATTATTTTCAATTAAACCATTTTTTTTCGTCCATGGAAACAGATTATTCGATAATCTTTGAAAAATCGAAAATAATCGATTAATCAAAAATAATCGATTAATTAAAAAGTCGATTAACTGATAAATCGATTTAAAAAAAAACAGAATGATCCATTATTTTAAATAATTGATTATTTTCGATCAATCGATTATTATCAATAATCTATTTTTATTGTATTTCCTTTAAAATCATTAATTCGATTATCTTTGAAATACCGAAAATAATCGATAATTCCAAAATAATCGCCGAATCGAAAATAATCAATTAATTAAGAAGCCGATTCTATGATAAATCGATTATTACCAATAATCTATTTTATTGTATTTCAAAAATAATCGATTAATTAAAAAGTCGATTAACTGACAAATCGATTTTCAAAAAAAACAGAATGATCGATTATTTTAAATAATCGATTATTTTCGATCAATCGATTATTATCAATAATCTATTTTTATTGTATTTTCTTTAAAATCGATAACTCGATTATCTTTGAAATACCAAAAATAATCAATAATTCCAAAATAATCGCCTAATCGAAAATAACCAATTAATTAAGAAGCCGATTCTATGATAAATCGATTTTCCAAAAAATAAAACGAATGATCTATTATTTTCTAATAATCCTTTTTTCATATTTCCTTTGAAATTGATTATTCGATTATCGAAAATAATTGATTATTAAAAAGCTGATTATCCAATAAATCGATAATTTGAAAAAAATAACCAAAATATCGATTATGTAAAATAACCGATTGTATTCAATCAATTATTTTCATATAATATCTTTGAAAAATCGAAAATAATCAAATAATTAAAAAACCGATTAAACGATAAATCGATTATTTTGAATAAATCTACTTTTTTTGTATTTCCTTTAAAATCGATTAATACATTATCTTAAAAAAACGAAAATAATTTATTAAAAACAGCGAATAAATCGATTTTCATTAAAAAATATCAGAATTATCGATAAATCGATTATTTTTGTAACCCCTATCGGTCGCTTGCTTTTATCTGAGCATTTAGCTCCAAAATTTAGAGATTCGGATTTTTTGATCCAGTTATCTTTGAAATCGCATTCGATTGTATAATAAATAAATATTGCTAAATTTTGGATTTTTTTTAGTAAACGAAAATTATGTTCGAGTTGTTTAGGGGTTCGTAATGTAACATTTTATTAACGTGACTAAGGGTCGATTCCACCGTTGTGTTAAACGAAGTTTAAAATGACATTTTTACATTAACACTGTTATTTTAATCTCCGTTTAACACAACGGTGGAATCGGACCTAACTCCTGTAACTTTAGTATTTTTTTTTGCTTATACTAGATTACTTTGTTTTAAGACTGAAAATTCAATGTCACTTTCGATTTGACCGCAAATAAGATGAACCTTGAAATTTTAAGTAGGTCATCCTGTATTTCATCTAATATTTTTAAAAAAATACCTTATAAAAATAAAATTTAGCTAGCAACTATGATTCTATACCTCTTATTTATCTACCAAAAAGGGCTAAAAACTACCTTTAGAAAACATTCTTATAAAACTACTTTTTAAATACAAAATTTCGTTAGCAATAATGCCTATTTACTATTTATTTTAATTAAATGTTCAAAATTTTACCCTTTTGTAAATTTATGTAAGTAATATGAAATCTGATTTCTGATGCTTAATATTTATTGAAACCCCTTAATGCGGATCTGAAGTATTCAGCCCAGAGAATCATGGCGCTTTATATCAAAACGTTAATAAATATTTACCGCTGAAAACGAATATATTCATAACAGTAGTACTTGTATTATAAGTACATACAATTTTTCAAGATACATCGTGACATTTTGAACTTGAAATTGAATAACTAGAACACTTTAAATTGCTAAAATACCAGCAAATAAATCAAAAAACAGCTGTCAATGGTGATTAAACTCAGGTGGAGGTGATCGCTGAATGGAAATCGGAGCAATTCGGGTGGCGTCGTGCAACAATGATTTTCAATTGGTGGGTTACTTTGGCTTAAAATAGACAACATGCGCAGTGTGCAATATTACATCTTCGGTCTCTTTAATCTAAGATAATATGTAATAAAAACAAAATATATGTAAATAGGTAATATTTGTAGAACTTGTTAATGTAAAAAATGAGCAAAATCGTCAAAATCGTCAAAATCGGCAAAATAGGCGAATTAACTAAGTGTTCGTAGTCATACAATCCTAACCAAAAAAAAAACCTACCAAATGGTGCCACCCTCGTGCTATTGATATGCCTCAAATAGGGATTTTTTCTAAAATCATAAAGTAACCCATTTTCTGTTTGTTTGTTTGTTTGTTTGTTTGTTTGTTTGTTTGTTTGTTTGTTTGTTTGTTTGTTTGTTTGTTTGTTTGTTTGTTTGTTTGTTTGTTTGTTTGTTTGTTTGTTTGTTTGTTTGTTTGTTTGTTTGTTTGTTTGTTTGTTTGTTTGTTTGTTTGTTTGTTTGTTTGTTTGTTTGTTTGTTTGTTTGTTTGTTTGTTTGTTTGTTTGTTTGTTTGTTTGTTTGTTTGTTTGTTTGTTTGTTTGTTTGTTTGTTTGTTTGTTTGTTTGTTTGTTTGTTTGTTTGTTTGTTTGTTTGTTTGTTTGTTTGTTTGTTTGTTTGTTTTGTTTTGTTTGTTTGTTTGTTTGTTTGTTTGTTTGTCTGTTTGTCTGTCTGTCTGTCTGTTTGTTTGTTTGTTTGTTTGCACATTGATTTTTGCAAAAAAAAACAAGAAGTACACAACTTTTAAATAGAGTAATAATTACAGGGTGATTCATAAATGTATGACAGTAGATTTTTGCAAAATCTCACCAATTCTACTATGACGCCAGGGAAGCATATTTTCAAAAAGTACTACTAAGTATGGTATTTTGGCGACACAGTATTGCAGAGTATATATTTTTTATATAGGGTGTTTTATAGAGAGAATCACAACATTTAATTATTTTTTTTAAGGATTAATTCAAAACCCTCTACTTATAAATGGATTTTTGAGAAAGGTAACACCACGAAAATATGAGTTATGAATAATTTCGGAATTTAGTTTATTTTTTTTTTTCAAACTGAAAAGCTGGATTGTCTCTTTGTATAATATATAAGTTCAGTATGTTTTGCTGAGATGTCCATTACAAGAGATAGTTTAAAACAGTTGCTGTTCGTGACCAAAATATTAGGGGTTAACAATGACAGAGAATAGATCTCACTACATATGTAGGTAACAAACTTTCAGAAAGGTATATAATATAATATACCGAAGACTCTAAAAGTGTTTTACCTACATCTGTACTGAGATCTACAATTCTGTAAATTAATTACACAGCGTAACTTTATCTTGTGTGAGCGTGTACCTTCCCATTTGTTACAGGATTAAATCATACACAAGAAATATCCTATTTATAAAAATATATGTACCAATTACAATTATATAATATACCGTTATTGTTACTTTATATTTAGGAAAAGAGAATTTTCATTTAGATAAATTTGTCTTACTTGAACCTAACATGTTCGGAGTTGATATCTCCCGTATTCCATTCTTCTTTGTCTGTTATTTACTTTTTCCTAGGGTAGTCGATTTTCTTTAGTAGATATACATTCCAGGTACGTCTCTCCTAAAATTATGAATACAATACAGAACCTTTAAACCCAGTGATTCGATCTGAAACACTTAAAAATGTAGAGAACCTTTATATTGTCAGACAAAGCTGAAAATGTGACAGCAAAGTTAACACCCAAATTTACAGGCTCCTTTACCATCACTAAGATTCTCTTTCCTTGGAGCTACCAGCTATAACATGAATATGAAAAGAACTGTGGAATATGACATGCAAAGAATTTAAAAAGTCACCCCCCAGATGATGTTGATGAAGACAGCGACTCAGAGTAGACAGTTTTTTGTTTATTTCTTTTATTTAGTATTGATTTATTGGTTGGTTTGCTAACATTTTTTTTTATAGATTGGTTACTTTGTTATCTTAATAAAAGAAGATTTTTTTAGGAAGTATTACTTCTATTTAGGAAGAGGGAGTGTTGTTAGAGGATTAAATCATATCCATAAGTTCAATTATATAATATACCGTTATTGTTACTTTATATTTAGGAAAAGAGAATTTTCATGTAGATAAACTTATCTTACTTAAACCTAGTACTTTTGGAGTTGATATATCTTGTATTCCATTCTTCTTTGTCTGTTATTTACTTTTTCATAGGGTAGTCGATTTTCTTTAGTAGGTATACATTCCAGGGACGTCTTTCCTAAAATTATGAATACAATACAGAAATATGACGTAAGTCTTCAAGATGTATATATTTTTATTATCTAGCTAAGTTAAAATTAATTTCATATTAATTATTTTAAAAATGAGTTTGTTTACAATATTAGATATATGACGAGGATGACATCTGATATGTGACAATCATTCTTGTGTAATAAAACTTTTATGAAATGATTCTTGGAATCACTTGTAAGTCTATTTGGTGCAGAGTATGTAATAAAAACTTTCTATCTTTCTCTATACAAAAAGAGATATCTATCTCACTTCTTATTTAATTAATTCAATAATAGGTCATTTAAAGAGTGAATTAATTAAACTAAGCTCTGAAACATGAAATACCTGAGTAAGGTTAATTCTGACATTCTTCTGAAGACGTTCATGAGATCCATATGGCAGATTTGAAATTTGTTATAGATTTTCTTATCATAAGCGGTTATTTTTCTTTATTAAGAGTTGTTTAGTTTGAAACTCTTCCAGTTTTTTGGATTTTAAAAATGATTATAACGATCGCTTACAAATAACTTATACACAAGTATCTCCTGTTTAGAACAGGCACATTCGCCCAAAGGTCTCATTGCATCACTGGTAATCACTCTTACTTACTATTATTATATTTTCATCACAAAAATACACATTTATGATTACTTACTTGTTTATAGGCTTTCGTTTTCCATATTTCAGTTCTACAATTGGAATTAGGAAAGGTAGCTAATATTTTTTATATATCTTCGGTACATATTCGGCCTATTTTCGTTATATCTCCTGGATATATGGGGATTGATATTCAACAAAGACTTCCATTTTCACCCGGTACATACTACTGTCCGAGGCACATCTACCAGATACCGCAGAGCCAAGGATACATATTCTCTGTATTACAACCCCGATTAACTCAAACTATTCAAGGGTGTCCAGTCTGACAAGGTAACAATAATTAAGTTAATCTCCAGGCGAAATTCCCCTCAGAAAGTACTACTGTAGATTCTACCAGGAATGTCTTAGTTTTAAAGTCGATGCAACCTTTTTAGATACATAGTTTTTTATTTAGGTCATTCTTACATACTTGTAATAGCCTTTTGCCGCAAACTGTGAACTTGACACATGCATGTTAAAAGGGCTTAATTTTACCTAATAGCATAATTTTTATATAATTAGAACTTTTAAATTTTTGATCACATGTGACATTTTCATACACTTTTAAGACTATTTGATAAATTTTAAAGACAGGAGACAGGTTAGGTACCAACTTTACCTTAGACCATTTTAATATTGACAACTAATTTACAAATTAAATGTTGAAACCACCTTCAACATTGTATTTTTTTTAACACCCACCCCTGAGGTAAAACCTTCGTTCAAGGGTAGATAGTGACATAATTATAGGTCATATAAGCACGTTCCTTTTTTCCCTATCACCCCTGACGAGAAAATTATAACAGTAGACCGGACAGAAAAACATTGTGAACCCCCTTATTTTGGACATCAGCAACCACTGGTTTAAAATAATTGTTACAGGATGCTTCACGAATAAATCATAATATATTTTTGCAAACACTCAATAACTACAGAGAAATTATTTCATTGAGTTAATATATTTTTATACAGAGTGTGCCATCCAGCCAACCACCAAAAAATAATTATGTTTTGAAATTATTAAAAAGACGACCTTGCATTTCTTTAGTGACTTTTTAGTTAGTTAATAACATTACATTACGTGTGTAACCATAAGATTTTAAAATATACAGGGTAATCTAACTGTTTCTATTAGAACACTGTATAAGAAATGTGTACGGTATAATATTTTATTGCCAAAATACGTATTTTTTAAAAATATGCTTCCTGGAAGTTTCAGTAAAATTTTTGAGTTTTTGCAAAAAAATATATACCGTCATACAAATTTAAAAAGAAAATATATTTTTGTGTAATTTTGGAGTAATGGTTAACCCAGTATATTTATTATTAACTGTTTTGTAAACCTATCAGTAATCTAAATATTAGTATGTTACGTTACTATTTTTACATTCTGTATATAAATTACTACAATTTTAATTTCCCCTATACATATAAAATATACCCATTTTCACATAAAAAATTACCAATTCACACTACCTTACAATATATATTAAATAACACTAATCTAACACTATCAAACTGACGCATAAACAAATTCAGCCAAGGAGTATATTAAATTCAGCCAAGGAGTATATTATTTTAGAAAGCAGAACATAATTTCAGTCATTTGTTTCTAATAACTAATTATAATTTCTTATGTAAACAAAATAACACGAGAATGATTAGATAATTCCATAATAAAAAATTTAAATTATCCACATCGTATTTATCATTTTAATAAGTCCAAACTTTTCTGTTTAAAATCACTTTTTGTCGGGTTGAAAAATGTAAATTGAGTTTTTAGTTTTAGTCTTGAATCTGAGTTGATGTAGAGATTTGAAATTTTGAAGATTATGTATGAATAGAAGTAAATTACTAATATTTTTTTTTTAGAAACCTGTTAGTTCTATGGTAGAATATAGGAAAACACAAATGAAATAAGAATTCTGACTGTTTTTAATTTATATAATTCAACCAAACAAAAAGTTTTGACCTAAAATCTAATAAGAGTTTTGAATTTAAGTCCCTCATAACATAATTCCCAAAAAAACCTAATTGTTGCTTTACAGGTGTCTGTAATCTTTAAAATTAAAAAAAAAATAATTAAAAACTCAATATGACTTACATTTTTCGTGTGTTAATTTTTCGCATTAATTTAAAAACATCCTGTATATTTATTTCAATCAATACAATAAAATGCAAAAACAGGAAACGGTTATACAGAAAATAATCTTATCTATTTCACACCTGTGCTGCGGTGTACCTACATAAAGTTGATATTGACCATGTCAAATTTCTATTTTTAGTTAAATAACCTCAATATTACATGTATAAATAACATCTAGTGTTGCTTTTGTAAAAGAAACATTATTTTCAACTAGAACAATCTGAAATAGAAAGTTTTTATACGAGGGACCATGGTAAATTTCATATTTCTCTAAGAACTGTAAATTTTTAGAATTTTAATATTAGCAATATATAAAAATTATAATATTGTTATTAAAATTATTAGACTTTCTGTGTCATATAATAATATAATAATAATAATTTATTCACATAAAAACAATAAATAAATACTTATAAAACTTGTGATACAAAAGAAAATTAATGGTACCTATGTGAATAAAAGAAAACTTACGAGACATAAAATGTCTGTGTGTAAGCATGCTGTTGCATAATAAAATAAAATAAACAGACATATATAGATTAATGATTAAAAACATATTAAATCAAATTAAAAACAATTTAAAAATTAATTAAAACAAATCAAAAACAATTGTAAGAAATATACTATTTGTTGGATGATTTCTTTAATTTTTTTTGCGTTTTTTTTATACGTTTAGATTGTTGTTTTTTTTTTATTTTTTGTGTTTTTGTTTTTTTTTCCTATTTTATTCCTAATCTAACAATTTTTTTATTTCTTGTCGCGGTAGTTGCATCAGAACTTGTTGAATTTTTTTTTCAAGTTTTTTGTATTTACATTATCTGTATTTTTTAGAAACAAATTTAAAACTTTAGGACCCAGATAATTAAAACTTCTTTGTCCTATAGACTTGAACACAAAAGGCAAGATAATGTCCTCCCTTTGTCTTGTGCCGTACTTATGTGTTCCAGTTTTGAGGTAATGTTTCGTCATAAACTGAGTATTGCATGCTTGAAGAAAGAATAGCTGACGACAGTCTAATATATTTGTATCTTTATATAGTTGATCACTTGTACACAAAGCCTCTCTATTTAAAATAATACGTAAAAATCTTCTTTGAAGAATTTCCAAAGAATTTAGGTGAGTTCTAGTAACACCGCCCCATCCTAAAATACCATATCTAATATGCGGTTCAACTATACTTTGGTATACTATAATTTTTTGTTTAATATCCAGTATCTCTGAGATCTGTTTGTACCTATATAGAATTGATCTAAGTTTCTTTTCTAAAAAATCAATATGTACGTTCCATTTTAGCATACTATCAATGAAAATACCTAGATATTTTATTTGGTTTGCAGGTTGAATTTGAATTGTGTTTTGGACTGTTAACTTAAAATTTGGAAGAGATGAGTCTAGAGAACTAAAAGGTACATACAAAGTTTTTTTGAAATTCATTGAAAGTAGTCTGTGATCGAACCAATTTTTAATTTCGGATAAATGGACCTCAGCCTTTTGTTTTAGTTCAAACCAATTTTCAGCTGTATAAAATATTACCGTGTCGTCTGCAAAGCTAATTATTTTGTTGTCTTCTTCTAATAAAAACAAATTGTTTAGGTAAATTATAAATAACACTGGACCCAACACTGTTCCCTGAGGGACACCACACATGATAGTTTGTTCACTACTTAGATCCTGCTTGATTTTTACTTTTTGTTTTCTACCTGTTAAGTAGCTTGCAAACAAATCATTAGCAGTACCTCTCACTCCTATGTCTTCTAAAGATGATTGAAGCAGGCTATGGTCTACAGTGTCAAAAGCCTTTGCTAAATCAATAAATACTCCAATTGATGGTTTATTTTTGTCTAATGTTTCATAGATATTTTTTGGTAAGCACTTAATTGCATCCTGGGTTGACATTTTTTGTCTGAAGCCAAATTGCGAGTTTGATAATATGTTATGTTTTTCCAAAAAGTTTGTTAGCCTAATTTTTATTATTTTTTCAACAATTTTAGCAATATTTGATATGAGGGACACAGGTCTGTAATTGCCCATTTCAGACTTATCTCCATTTTTAAATATAGGTGTAACGATTGATAATTTAAGAGCTGTAGGAAATTTTCCCAGTTGAAACATTTTATTTATTATATAGGTTAGAGGACTAGCTATATATTCTGAAATTAGTTTTAATGTCTCTGCTTTCAAACCGTCATCTCTAGGTGCTTTTTTGTTTTTTAAGTCCGATATTATTCTTATTACCTCTTGATTATTAGTAGGAGAGAAAAATATCGAATGGGCATTTATGTACCTTGGTGGTTTGTAATCCTTATTACACATTATTTTATTTGCCAAGGACTTACTTACATTAACGAAATATTTATTAAAACTCTCTGATATTTGTTGCGTAGATGTAATTATTTCATTATTTTCATTTTTTACGCTAACTACTTTTGTCGGTTCTGGGATTGTTAATACTTCATTTATTGTTTTCCACATTTGTGTTGTCATTTTTTTTTATTCTTGATTTGGTCCTTATAATAATCTATTTTTGTTTTCTTTATGAGTTTCTCTACTTTTTTTTAATTCGAAATATCGATCTTTGATTTCCTCGTTTTTAGGATTGTGTTTAAATGTCTTGTACAAATTGTTTTTAATATTTATAGCTTTAATTAATGATTGCGTAATCCATTTTGACCTTTTCCTTATTTTATTTTTGATTTTTAAAAAAATTGTGCTATGTTGAACGCTAGTATTTAGAATATTAATAAATTTGTTTGTTGCAGAATCCAGATTACATAAAACATAAATTTCATTCCAGTTGACAGATTTTATAATGTTATGAAGTTTTTTACAGTCTAATTGTGTAAAACAATTTGAATTTGTATTATCAGACTGATTTTTAGTTTCCGGGAAAATGATTTGTGAAAGTGTAGCAAAGTGATCAGTTATATCTGTTTCCACAACAAGTGGAATAATTGTATCATATTGATTATTTTTTGATTTAATAAAGATATGGTCAATACATGTTTTTGAATTATTTTTTTCTCTTGTAGGTATATTTATTGCTGAAACATATCCATATTCGTAAAATACATCTAAGTACATTTTTGTAGCATCTGTGCTTGCTAAAAGGTTAATATTAAAATCTCCAGTGTATATTGAGAAATCGACATTTGTTATATCTTCGTTTAGTCTTTGAGTTAAGTTGTCTATAAATCCATTTATATTTGTATCTGATGGGGACCGGTAGAGGGCGTTTATTTCTATTTGTTTATTGTTATTATTTACTTTTAATTTATTCAAGTGACTGTTATCGAATTTAATAATTTCGTGTGAACTATAGATTTCGATTTTAACAAAAATTATTACACCGTCATTTTGATTGAATGTTCCTTGATTATAAAGTGTTTTATATCCTGCTATATTAAATACTATTATGTCGTCAACTATCCTTGTCTCGGTCAATACGATACAGTCAATGTCAGTTTCGATTTGTTCCAAAAATATTTTTAATTTATCTAAGTTATGACGTATACCTCGGATATTTTTATTAATTAGAGTAAAATTTTGTGAGTTTTTATTTGTGTTGAGTACTTCATTTAACTCATCAGAATTTAATATAGAAAAAGTATCGAGTTTAGTTAGTGTAAAATCCCGCAAATATTGATTCATATTTTAATTTTAATACCTACCTAATTATATAACTTAAAATAAAACCTAATTAGCATCTATCACTAAACGGTGTACATAAAATTGTCCTGTATCCCTATAAACTATTTCCTTCCAGCACGTATCGGATTAGTGCGTTTTGGTGTTCCGCGATCATCGATTGTGGTATTTTTCCTACTCTTGTTGTTATTTTTTAAATTCTGCACTATTTTATTTTCTTTAATGTCTTCTTTGGCCTCTTTTTGTTCCTCATCAAATACTTCATATGATGACGTGGAAGGTCACACATACATTAAAATTTCAACTTTGAATCTAATCTATTCAAGTTCTTCAAACTTCAAAAATTAATTTATAAATGTTTTTAGTTGGTTATATCCTATTTTAAGTGAACATTAAATACCAGTGGGCACAACAACATTATTCTACAATGAGTGTGTGGCACCCATTCTAACGTCTTTGATTTAAATATGAAAATTAGTGACCCTAATAATAGATGATGTGTACAAGAAGCGCCCACGCAGCATTACCAAACTGTTTGAATAGCGGCCTTAATTTGTATATCTTGCAAATTCGACTACAATTAATAACATTCATGATCTGAATGGTGGTTCTTCGAGCAATATTTGAGGGCATTCCATTTACAACTCAGGTACATAATGGATATATTATTCAGTTTTATACAAGAGTAAATCCCTCCGGCAACCGTGGATCAGATAAGGGCATCACTTTAGATTGATTATGCTGTCATATTGTGTGGGGTTGGTAGCTCTGCTTTATATCCTCAATGCAGTGGTAAATGATAGAATTTCTTTCTTTATGGAACTCTCGATTTATCTTTGAGGTTGATTTAATAAATTTTCGATTCGTTCTTTTGTCGAAAGTTTATTGAGTCACTTGTTCTTCGATATTTTTAATAGAAAAAGTTTTCTTTTCTTATAGAAAGATGATAATACCATTGAAATATGGTTTATAAAAGATGAAATCTTTATATTGTTCGTTAAATTTTTACGAAACGTTTGATCAAATTATTTGCTATCCATTATAAACCTCTAAATGCTCGATGTTTCTTAAAAACGTAGTTGTTATGTTACTGTTTCAAAATTATATCTACCGGGTGTTCAAGTTAAAGTATTACAGTTAAATACCGCGCCGAAAATATGCATTTGATAAAAAAAATATCAGACAAAAGTTTTATAGTTTATTGGGAGAAACATTTTGATGAAATTATTTTTTATAGCTGACCATAATATGGCCGTATCGAGGTAAATAAGTAAGTAAGTAAATACTTTATTTAGCTTTCAGCTAGTTATAAACAAATATTTACAATTTAAATTATGGGTTACCTAAACCTAGATAATTACTAATCATATTTTTAAAACTACCTAGAGTTGGGGCATCTTTTATATTTTTAGGCAACGCATTAAAAAGACGAATCCCTTCCTGCAATAATGAGCCCATCAAAAAAGATTTTTTTGTGAAATCAATATTAAAATTGTCCATTGATCTGAGTGGACGTAAATGAAGTTCAGATCTTTTTACAAGTAGTGTACTAAGGTATTTCGGAGTTTTGTGATGTATCATCTTATATATTAGTATTAAATTCGACATTTTAATGCTTTGCTCAACTGTATAGACATTCAGCTGTTCATGCATTTCCCTGACCGAAGTGTAAATATTACAATTTAATATTATCCTTAAACATTTATTTTGTAACAGTTGCAATCTGCTGATGTTTTCTTTAGTAGCTGATAATAATAATTCATTACAATAATTAAAATGTGGGCGTATTATTGTATTATAAATCAGAGATTTTGACCAATTGCGACAAGTTACATGAAATCTTTCTAAAAAAATCAATTTTTTTACCTAATTTTTTACATAAGTAATTGGCATGATTATTAAAAGTTAATTGTTGGTCAATAATGACTCCTAAATATTTTATTTCCAGTACTTGTTCAATTGGTTCACCACCTATTTCTACTACTTGATGCGCATAAGTTGTCTGCATTGTGCTTTTGATCCTAGGATCATATATTTTGTTTTTGCAGTATTTAATTTAAGCTTATTTACACACAGCCAGTCATACAAAATAGACAATTCTTCATTTAATATTTGAATTATTTCCTGAAAATCTCTACCAGATACTGAAATGAGCGTGTCGTCCGCGAAAAGGCTAATAACTGATCTTTTTAATCGTTTATGAATGTCATTTACATAAATAATAAATAAAAGTGGACCCAACACACTTCCTTGCGGTATCCCGTAGTGGCTTTCTATTTCACTAGATATATTATTTCCTATTTTAGTCTTATGATACCTATTAGACAAATACTCCCTAATTAAATTTAATGCTACCGAATTTACACCGTAATTTTGCAACTTTTTTAATAAAAAATTTCTATTTATTGTTTCAAAAGCCCTTTTAAGGTCAATAAAAACACTAACAATAATATTATTTTCATTCATATCATTTCTCCATTTCGTACAAACAAATTGGAGAGCTATTTCATTTTTATGTATGAGAGAGTAATAAAACAGCATTTCTAATGCAAAACTTAGTATGGTCATTTTAAATATTTTTACAGATTAATCTAAATATTTCCTAAAATTGTAATAAATGTACCTGAGCTATTACAAGTTGTAGGTCTTTTATTGGTCCTTTATAAACATAAGCTGTACAGAACAATAGAAAAAGGTTTGGACATGCCAAAAGCCCTGTGTATTAAAGATTACATAGCCGTATCTTATGATTATTTTCAATAAGTACCTATTTGCCAATTTTGTTTTATTTTAATTCCAAGAATTTCTTACAGTAATCGACTTATAAGTAGATAAATACCTTCCCAACAAATTTCACCGAAAATGCGATTATAGGTTTTCCATTTAGTAAGGAGGTCCAAGTTGTGTATTCTTGACAGTTTACTAAATGTCGTTTAGTTGCAACTTGCAAGATGCAGTGTGAATTCTAGTGTGATCATGGAAAATTTGGAAGGGCCGCGTAAACGACAAAAAATCGGTCCTTTAACAGTTAATGAAAAAACATTAATATTTAATTGTTTTAAATCATTTACAGACAAACATTTATGTAAAAGTGTTGATGACACAGTGGAATTAGTTAGTAGTACGCTTGGTGTTGGGAAATCTACGATTTACAGAGTTGTTAAAGAAGAGAAATGTGACGAGTTTCAAACAGCACGTAAAGCTCCAGGAAAACCAAAATTTCAATTAGAAAATCTTTTGAAAGAAAGACTTCGAAGGAAAGTGCATGCGTTCTTCTTTAGAAAAGAATTTCCGACAATAGACAAAGTTCTTGCCACGGTTCGAGATGATAAGGATTACCCTGAAATGAGTCGAAGCACACTATGGAAACTATTAAAAGAAATAGGTTTTCTATGGAAAAAGCGTTCCAGAAAGTCTATTTTAATAGAAAGAAGCGATATTGTAGTATGGAGAAGAAATTACCTAAGGACTATAAAAGAAATGAGAAACCAAAGAGGAAATATATTTTATTTAGATGAAACATGGATCAACGAGGGACATAAACCAAATAAATGTTGGCAAGATGAAACTGTTACAAGTCGAAGACAGGCTTTTTTAAATAATTTATCTACTGGTTTAAATCCACCATCAGGAAAGGGGCGCAGACTAATAATAGTACACATCGGTAGTTAAACGGTTTTGATAAAGGTGGTTTATTGACTTTTGAATCTACTCGTACCGGTGACTACCATGAGAACATGAATGCTGATGTCTTTAAAGAGTGGTTCGAACAAATTATAGATCTTCTTCCTCAGAATTGTATAATAGTAATGGATATTTCAAGTTATCACTCGAGACTTATAGAAAAAATGCCCACAACCAAGTGGTTAAAAAAAGATTTACAGAATTGGCTAAATTCAAAGAATATTAAGTTCCATCCCGGTTCTGTGAGAAAAGAACTGTATCATTTGTGTTCCCTTCATAAAGAGAAATTCAAAAAATATGAAATTGATGAAATTGCAAAAAATCGTGGGATGACGGTGGTTAGATCACCACCATATCATTGCGAAGTAAACCCGATTGAACTGATATGGGCACAGATAAAGGGAGAAGTTTCAAGCAAAAATAATTCTTTTAAAATGAGTGATGTTAAACAGTTGTTTTTGGAGGCTGTAAATAATGTGAAGCCTGAAAACTGGGAAAAGGCAGTAAATCATACGATTAAAGAAGAAGAGAAAATGTGGAAGTTGGACAATATTACTGATGAAATGATCGAGCCACTCATTGTAAATATTGGTTGCGACAGTTCATCTTCTAATTTGGATTTGTAGGTAAGAAGTAGTTTTTATATTAAAATTATTATTTATGAACGTAACGTTGTTTAAAAGTCAAAGTTTAAACCCTTATACCTACATAACCCGTTTTACACAATGTTCTTAACATACCTTGTGGAAAAATAAAACATTTTAGAAAAAATTGCACTTTTTACTTTCCTATCTGTATACAGATATAAGGAAAGTATAGGAATCATGATTTTTTTCGACCTCGAGTTTTCGACGGATTTTTACGTTTTGAGGTCCCCTGAATCCGTTTTGACTATTTTCGCGATGATGTCTGTGTGTGTGTGTGTGTGTGTGTGTGTGTGTGTGTGTGTGTGTGTGTGTGTGTGTGTGTCTGTGTGTGTGTGTGTCTGTGTGTGTGTCTGTATAACGCATAACTCATGAACCGATACACAGAAAAACACCAAATTTTAAACTTAAGCTTTGTTTCAGCGTCCAATGAGCTGATTAGATTTTGGGCAGTGTCGGAACATCTGGGGGGGTACTTTATAGGTGGTCATTTTTATATTTTATGGAATATATCTGTTATTTACGTTTGGAGAAGAAAATTCTTCAAATAAAAGTTACTTCTAATATAATTATCTATAATTTTTGTTTTATGCAAAATTTTCCTAAAATGGTCCGTATTCGAGAAATTTGACAAAATGTAAAAAACAAAATTTTTTATAAAAATTGTTCAAATAAAAGTTGTTTGTAATATAATTCTCTATAATTTTTGTCCTATACATAATTTCTCTAAAATGGACCGTATTCGAGATATTTGAGAAAATGTGTAAATTTCGAAATTTGAAGAAAACTCAAAAACGGATAAAGGAAAAATCATTAAATTTTAAACTTAAGGTTTATTTCGGCCTGACGTGAAATGATTAGATTTTGGACAAAGTCGGAACATCTGGGGGGGTACTTTATGGGAGGCCGTTTTTATATTTTATGGAATATATCTGTTATTTATGTTTGGAGAAGAAAATTGTTCAAATAAAAGTTACTTCTAATATTATTATCTATAATTTTTGCTTTATGTCAAAATTTCCTGAAATGGTCCGTATTCGAGAAATTTGACAAAATGTGCAAAATTCTGATTTTTATGAAAATTGTTGAATTAAAAGTTGTTTGCGATATCGATTTCTATAATTTTTGTTTATACATGATTTTTCTAAAATGGACCGTAATGGAAAAGTGCTAAAATTAAATTTTTCTGTATTTTCGTTTTCAATGAATATCTATAGAAAAATATTTCGAGGTATATGTATGTGTAAAATGTATATATCCTCTAAACATTTATAGAGATGCTGCAATAGGTTGTACAAAATAACCGGAAAATGCCTATAATAACTAGATAGGAAAGTCATGTGTTGGACACATCAGATTTTTTACCTTCAGCTGTTTAGAAGTTATAAGCAGGTTAATTAGGTGAAAATATAAGTGTATACTCGAGGAATAACTTCAAAAAATATTTTAACTGTCTACTAAAAATACATAAAATACATAAAAATAGACTATAGGTATTTACGCGATTTTTCCTTAATTTATATTAATTATTTTATGTTGATATTTATCATAAGTAACTGGATGCTAATGACCCTTAATATTTTGATCAAAAAGAGTTTAATTTATTTGAAGCCAATATTCTGAGAATGATTCGCGTCGGCGTACATCTGTGCGTTTGAAACGGACCTTTTTTGGATTTTAACAAGTAGTACCGTATGAACCGCTATAGTGTCCGTACCTCAAAATCAGAACTGTTTTGTTCTTCAGTGTTCCGCTTTACCAGAAGAAAACCTGTGGGAACCCCTCAATAGTTCCAGAACGCAGTCATAGAGCTCGATTTTTTTGTGAAGAGCACATTTCGTCATAGCTATGCCACAGTTCGCGCAGTACCCTCATAACTTTGTGGAGCTTTAGTTGATGGCGCAGGGCTGAAATCTGCTGCGGTAGGGGTACCTGATATCTTAGCAGTGGCATGTGTACATTAATAAAATTATTTAAATCGAACATATTAATAAGTTAATGTTAAATTTTAACTATTCGTTAGTTAAATTGCTGATGAACTTTAAATTAATAAAATAACTAAAAGTTTAAATAAATAATATATTTTAATTTAATTTACATAATTTTTAATATTTTCATCATCTTCATTATCTTCCAAGTCGGAAATATGGGATTCCCACTCATCGAATGACCCCGTGTTTACACTAAATATGAGGGAATCTGTAAATTCATCCATAAATTGTTCTCTTTGAATATATGCATCCTCATAATTCGCTGAATGATCCACCACGTTTGCCCATTCTTCCGGCGTTATGCTTCGGAATTTTTCTCTTGCCAACTTTTCAACATTATTCAACTTGAATGTTATGTTATGTTGACCCACCCAATTTTTTACTGTGGCCCATATTTTTTCTATGGGATTTAATGGTAGATTTTTGTGTCCATGTTCTCCGAGAAGATCGTCTAAAAGAAATTTCGGTGGAGATCTGTGAACTTTTATTAATGTGTACAGTTCTGGTTTGGTCATTTTAGCATCATGTGGTATATTGTTTTTAACAAGTCAGTTAATTAAATCTTCTTTTTAGGTTTGCGTTGTAATCGATTTTTCAGATTTTACATTATGATAACTTGCATTATCGTTTACAAGTACAGACCTTGGAGAAAGATTTGGTAGTAACTGCCTTCTAACCCATTGGGAAAAATTATTCCAGTTCATTTTATCATGATAATCTCCTGTCTTTTTCCCTGAAAAAAAGTAAAAAAGAATTTAATATCTATAATGCAAGTATATTTTTCATAATTATTTTTGTATGATACTTAAACTTACAAAAAATTATTAAATGAAATAATTGCTTAGTTAAGCAAAAATTGTTAGGAATTTTAAATCACTTAAAAAATAATCTGTTTTTAGAAGAAATATTTCTTCAAGATGATAAGACTTATTATAATAATCCTAAGAAAAAGTTATTACTAAAAACTTTCCCTTGTATAACAATAAAGGATTAAGTACAGGTAAAGATCTTTTAACTAAACTGAAGATAATAAAATAAACCACTACATTAAGTACTTAAATTACTTGTTAATTATAGTCTATTTTTATGTATGAGAGAGTAATAAAACAGCATTTCTAATGCAAAACTTAGTATGGTCATTTTAAATATTTTTACAGATTAATCTAAATATTTCCTAAAATTGTAATAAATGTACCTGAGCTATTACAAGTTGTAGGTCTTTTATTGGTCCTTTATAAACATAAGCTGTACAGAACAATAGAAAAAGGTTTGGACATGCCAAAAGCCCTGTGTATTAAAGATTACATAGCCGTATCTTATGATTATTTTCAATAAGTACCTATTTACCAGTCTTGTTTTATTTTAATTCCAAGAATTTCTTACAGTAATCGAATTATAAGTAGATAAATACCTTCCCAACAAATTTCACCAAAAATGCGATTATAGGTTTTCCATTTAGTAAGGAGGTCCAAGTTGTGTATTCTTGACAGTTTACTAAATGTCGTTTAGTTGCAACTTGCAAAGTGCAATGAGAATTCTAGTGTGATCATGGAAAATTTGGAAAGGCCGCGTATACGACAAAAAATCGGTATTTTAACAGTTAATGAAAAAACATTAATATTTAATTGTTTTAAATCATTTACAGACAAACATTTATGTAAATGTGTTGATGACACAGTGGAATTAGTTAGTAGTACGCTTGGTGTTGGGAAATCTACGATTTACAGAGTTCTTAAAAAAGAGAAATGTGGCGAGTTTCAAACAGCACGTAAAGCTCCAGGAAAACCAAAATTTCAATTAGAAAATCTTTGGAAAGAAAGACTTCGAAGGAAAGTGCATGCGTTCTTCTTTAGAAAAGAATTTCCGACAGTAGACAAAGTTCTTGCCACGGTTCGAGATGATAAGGATTACCCTGAAATGAGTCGAAGCACACTATGGAAACTTTTAAAAGAAATAGGTTTTCTATGGAAAAGCATTCCAGAAAGTCTATTTTAATAGAAAGAAGCGATATTGTAGTATGCAGAAGAAATTACCTAAGGACTATAAAAGAAATGAGAAACCAAAGAAGAAATATATTTTATTTGGATGAAACATGGATCAACGAGGGACATAAACCAAATAAATTTTGGCAAGATGAAACTGTTACAAGTCGAAGACATGCTTTTTTAAATAATTTATCTACTGGTTTAAATCCACCATCAGGAAAGGGGCGCAGACTAATAATAGTACACATCGGTAGTTCAAACGGTTTTGTTAAAGGTGGTTTATTGACTTTTGAATCTACTCGTACCGGTGACTACCATGAGGACATGAATACTGATGTCTTTAAAGAGTAGTTCGAACAAATTATAGATCTTCTTCCTCAGAACTGTATAATAGTAATGGATAATGTAAGTTATCACTCGAGACTTATAGAAAAAATGCCCACAACCAAGTGGTTAAAAAAAGATTTACAGAATTGGCTAAATTCAAAGAATATTAAGTTACATCCCGATTCTGTGAGAAAAGAACTGTATCATTTGTGTTCCCTTCATAAAGAGAAATTCAAAAAATATGAAATTGATGAAATTGCAAAAAATCGTGGGATGACGGTGGTTAGATCACCACCATATCATTGCGAAGTAAACCCGATTGAACTGATATGGGCACAGATAAAGGGAGAAGTTTTAAGAAAAAATAATTCTTTTAAAATGAGTGATGTTAAACAGTTGTTTTTGGAGGCTGTAAATAATGTGAAGCCTGAAAACTGGGAAAAGGCAGTAAATCATACGATTAAAGAAGAAGAGAAAATGTGGAAATTGGACAATATTACTGATGAAATGATCGAGCCACTCATTGTAAATATTGGTTGCGACAGTTCATCTTCTGATTTCGATTCTGATTTGGATTTGTAGGTAAGAAGTAGTTTTTATATTAAAATTATTATTTATGAACGTAACGTTGTTTAAAAGTCAAAGTTTAAAACCTTATACCTATATAACCCGTTTGACACAATGTTCTTAACATACCTTATGGAAAAATAGAACATTTTAGAAAAAATTGCACTTTTTTACCTTCACCTGTTTAGAAGTTATAAGCAGGTTAATTATGTGAAAATATAAGTGTATACTCGAGGAATAACTTCAAAAATATTTTAACTGTCTACTAAAAGAAGTGATACGCCTATGGATTACGAACGCTTTATTATTTTAATACTCTCTCATACATAAAAAGAGACTATAGTTACTTTAACAGTTTAAATTAAATTTTAGCTGATCATAACTTTCAATTGTTAAGCATCATGAATTTTTATGAAGTAGGTAATGACGCAAATACTACAGTTCTGTAGTATGAAATCAAAAAAGTATTACCACAACGCAGAAAAAAAAAATAAAAAATTTTCAGAGTATGATCACTGTTTTAAGGATTCTGCTTTTATTTTTTATTCGATTAGAATTTTCTTTTAAGAATTCTCTAGAGAAATCTTTCCTTTACAATTTGTATTGAAAAAATATTTTTTTTTTGTTTTATCTGAGTTCAATTTTAGTTTCAGTTTTTTCATCAAGAAATAATAATATATTCACCGAATCCTTAAAACAGTGATCATACTCAAACTTTTTTTTATTTTTTTTTTTATTCGTAATACTTTTTTGTTGATTTCATACTACAGAACTGTAATTTAAGTTACTATACAGGGTGTACCAATAAAAACTCCTAGGCCGGATATTTTGGAAAGTAATAGAGATATTTTAATTCTGTAAAAGCCAGTTCACAGAACACTAAGAAAGCTTCAAATTTAGATATAAATTGATTTTAAATATGTTAATATGTAGATGGCGCTGCGCTGAATATTTTTTTTTTTTTCGATGGGAGGATCTTTCTTGTGTAGCGCATCTTGTAAAAAATGCATTTTTAAGCAGATTTTGTTCTATGAACTAATTAGATAAATCTAGCCATTTTTGATATACGAGTACGGAGTGGATCACTCAAAACAGTTTCATCCTGTTTTTCAGCATTAATCATTGAATTTTAAGGAAATGCTAAAACAGGTCGAATTTTATTCCAAATTAAAAACATTTTTTCAATATAGACATCTGTCATGTGTCAACCCCCTCCCTTGCACTTCTCCAACGCCTTAATTTTAAATAGGTAAGGTACCATGTATGGTACATCATTGAAAAGGTAATTTAATGGGGGATTCAGAAATATTTCTGTACATTGCGTTATTTAAATTTTATCGCCCTCTAGCGAGATAAAAAACTACTACGTATTATAGAGTGTGACACTACAATGTGTAGAACATCAATATAAAGGTAATTTTATGGAAAATTTAGAAATATGACTGTTCATTGCGATACTTTTAATTGTACCGCCCTCTATCGGGATAAAAAGACTACGTATTATAAAGTGTGACACCTTATTTGAAAGAAAATTTAATTAATAATTCAAAGCACCACATAACAATATAAATATCCTCCATATTGCACTTAAACATTATTGCTAAGTTTATTTTGTTGCAATGGAAATATTTATATTAATGTTAGGTGATGCATTGAATTATTAAAAATTATATATAATTAAATTAGTTTTCAAATGAAGTGTCACAATTTATAATGCGTTACAGGTTTTTTTTATCCCGATAGAGGGCGCTAAAATTAAAAGTGTCGCAATAAAAGTCATATTTTTTACTTCCCCCTTTTCAATGATGTACCGTACATGGTACATTCCTTATTTAAAATTATGTAGTTGGAGAAGTGGAAGGAAGTGGACTGACACATGACAGATGTCAGTATTGTAAAAATATGTTTAATTTTGAATAAAAATCGACCTGTTTTAGCATTTTCTAAAAATCCAATGAATAATGCCGAAAAACAGGACGAAACTGTTTTGAGTGACCCACTCTGTATATCAAAAATGGGTAGATTTATTGAATTATTTTATGGAACAAAATCTGCTTAAAAATGCATTTTTTACCAGATGTGATATATAAGAAAGATTATCCCATCGAAAAAAAAATATTGAGCACAGCGCCATCTACATATTGACATATTTAAAATTAATTTATATCTAAAACTGAAGCTCTCTTGGCGTTCTATGAACTGGATTTTACAGAATTAAAGTATCTCTATTACTTTCCAAGATATCCGGCCTGGGAGTTTTTATTGGTACACCCTGTATACCAACAAAAAAAATATCACGGACAATACCTTAAATATTAAGAACTTGGTGATAAAATATTATACCAACATTGAACGTAAACGACAGTTTAAAATTTAGTAAATGTTTTTTTATTAATATGTTTTTTTGTATTTTGATGTGATTGCTTTTTATATTTGATTTGTTAGCTTTTATGTTTGATATGTTAGCTTTTTATGTTTGATTCCTTTAGGTACTTTTTACCATTTTTTAAATAAATGTGTTGTTTAGTTTTAATCGTGTAATATTTATTTGTTGTTCAAGTCATTTTTACTTTCCTATCTGTATACAGATAAGGAAAGTATAGGAATCATGATTTTTTTCGACCTCCAGTTTTCGACGGATTTTTACGTTTTGGAGTCCCCTGAATCCGTTTTGACTATTTTCGGGATGATGTCTGTGTGTGTGTGTGTGTGTGTGTGTGTGTGTGTGTGTGTGTGTGTGTGTGTGTGTGTGTGTGTGTGTGTGTGTGTGTGTGTGTGTGTGTGTGTGTGTGTGTGTGTGTGTGTGTGTGTGTGTGTGTGTGTGTGTGTGTGTGTGTGTGTGTGTGTGTGTGTGTGTGTGTGTGTGTGTGTGTGTGTGTGTGTGTGTGTGTGTGTGTGTGTGTGTGTGTGTGTGTGTGTGTGTGTGTGTGTGTGTGTGTGTGTGTGTGTGTGTGTGTGTGTGTGTGTGTGTGTGTGTGTGTGTGTGTGTGTGTGTGTGTGTGTGTGTGTGTGTGTGTGTGTGTGTGTGTGTGTGTGTGTGTGTGTGTGTGTGTGTGTGTGTGTGTGTGTGTGTGTGTGTGTGTGTGTGTGTGTGTGTGTGTGTGTGTGTGTGTGTGTGTGTGTGTGTGTGTGTGTGTGTGTGTGTGTGTGTGTGTGTGTGTGTGTGTGTGTGTGTGTGTGTGTGTGTGTGTGTGTGTGTGTGTGTGTGTGTGTGTGTGTGTGTGTGTGTGTGTGTGTGTGTGTGTGTGTGTGTGTGTGTGTGTGTGTGTGTGTGTGTGTGTGTGTGTGTGTGTGTGTGTGTGTGTGTGTGTGTGTGTGTGTGTGTGTGTGTGTGTGTGTGTGTGTGTGTGTGTGTGTGTGTGTGTGTGTGTGTGTGTGTGTGTGTGTGTGTGTGTGTGTGTGTGTGTGTGTGTGTGTGTGTGTGTGTGTGTGTGTGTGTGTGTGTGTGTGTGTGTGTGTGTGTGTGTGTGTGTGTGTGTGTGTGTGTGTGTGTGTGTGTGTGTGTGTGTGTGTGTGTGTGTGTGTGTGTGTGTGTGTGTGTGTGTGTGTGTGTGTGTGTGTGTGTGTGTGTGTGTGTGTGTGTGTGTGTGTGTGTGTGTGTGTGTGTGTGTGTGTGTGTGTGTGTGTGTGTGTGTGTGTGTGTGTGTGTGTGTGTGTGTGTGTGTGTGTGTGTGTGTGTGTGTGTGTGTGTGTGTGTGTGTGTGTGTGTGTGTGTGTGTGTGTGTGTGTGTGTGTGTGTGTGTGTGTGTGTGTGTGTGTGTGTGTGTGTGTGTGTGTGTGTGTGTGTGTGTGTGTGTGTGTGTGTGTGTGTGTGTGTGTGTGTGTGTGTGTGTGTGTGTGTGTGTGTGTGTGTGTGTGTGTGTGTGTGTGTGTGTGTGTGTGTGTGTGTGTGTGTGTGTGTGTGTGTGTGTGTGTGTGTGTGTGTGTGTGTGTGTGTGTGTGTGTGTGTGTGTGTGTGTGTGTGTGTGTGTGTGTGTGTGTGTGTGTGTGTGTGTGTGTGTGTGTGTGTGTGTGTGTGTGTGTGTGTGTGTGTGTGTGTGTGTGTGTGTGTGTGTGTGTGTGTGTGTGTGTGTGTGTGTGTGTGTGTGTGTGTGTGTGTGTGTGTGTGTGTGTGTGTGTGTGTGTGTGTGTGTGTGTGTGTGTGTGTGTGTGTGTGTGTGTGTGTGTGTGTGTGTGTGTGTGTGTGTGTGTGTGTGTGTGTGTGTGTGTGTGTGTGTGTGTGTGTGTGTGTGTGTGTGTGTGTGTGTGTGTGTGTGTCAGTGTGTGTGTCTGTATCCACCATAACTCATGAACCGATACAAAGAAAAACACCAAATTTTAAACTTAAGCTTTATTCCAGCCTGCGGTGAACTGATTAGATTTTGGGCAGAGTCGGAACATTTGGGGGGTACTTTATTGGTGGTCATTTTTATATTTTATTAAATATATCGGTTATTTACGTTTGTAGAAGAAAATTCTTCAAATAAAAGTTACTTATAATTTTTGTTCTATACAAAATTTTCCTAAAATGGTTCGTATTCGGGAAATTTGACAAAATGTAAAAAAATTATTTTTTTATAAAAATTGTTCAAATTGTTTAAATGAAAGGATAAAGGAAAAAACATTAAATTTTAAACTTAAGTTTTATTTCGGCCTGAGGTGAAATGATTAGATTTTGGACGAAGGCGGAATATTTGGGGGGGTACTTTATGGGAGTCCGTTTTTATATTTTATGGAATATATCTGTTATTGATGTTTGGAGAAGAAAATTGTTCAGATAAAAATTACTTACAATATTATTATCTATAATTTTGATTCTATACAATTTTTTTTTAAATGTCCGTATTCGAGAAATTTGACAAAATGTAATAAAATTCAAATTTATAGGAAAATTGTTTAAATAAAAGTTATTTGTGATATCTCTATAATTTTTGTTTTTTATGATTTTTCTAAACCGTATTGAAAAAATTGAAGGAAAAGTGCTAAATTTAAATTGTTCAGTATTTTCGTTTTCAATGAATATCTATAGAAAAATGTTTCGATTTAGATGTATGTGGAAAATTTATATATTTAGTTTATCCTCTAAACATTTATAGAGATGCTGCAATAGGTTGTACAAAATAACCGGAAAAAGCCTATAATAACTAGATAGGAAAGTCATGTGTTGGACACATCAGATTTTTACCTTTTCTTTTAAATACAAAAGAATTAAACTTTGGTTAAAAGGGGTAAAACTTTTAAAAATAAAAAGTGTGAATACAAACACTAAAATGTAACTTTTAGTAGGTATTGTACGTCAAAATTTCAAACTTTAACTTTTCACCCCTAAAGGGGGTGGTAGAGGGCTGAAAAGGTGGATTTAGAAATTTTGAAAAAATTACGAAAAGTAAGCACAGCAAAACGCAAATTTTGACAGGTATTGTAAACTTAATTTTTATATTTTTCAAAAATATGCCTATTTCGACCCACTCTACTTGTACACATACATTTTTTATACACAGGGATACCCCATCCTTAAGATCTTATATTTATATTCTGCTAATCAAAATAAATGAAGCAAGACTATGAGGTGCCGACGAAATATTTCCTAAAACAATTACAATAATTAGATTAGAAATAAAATATGTATCAACGAATCAATGATTTGTTTCACCTCAACCTAACAAATGCGATAAAATTATCCATATCTCCGAACTGATAAGAATTGATACGTTCACCTCCTGTCAGTGAACAGAAGTTCATCGAATCTGTGATAATACTATCCTGATTAATACGTTCTGGTGTGTGAACTTTTCTTTTGTTTTGTCATCTGATTGTTGTGCAACAATAAAAAATCAAGGTGAATATATGCGTTAGATTTTTTATCTACTGTTTGTTATTATAATATTTTTTTTAACTATTGTTGTTATATGAAGTTGTTTTTGCTTTTGAGATGATAAGTATTTGTATCTATGATTTAAATGGTCGTTCACAGAACGAAAAAGTTGCTGATGAGTCCTAATAAGAAAGAAATGGGTCAATTAGTAAGCAAAATCAGTGTTAAAGTGTTGACAATAATTTTCTATCTCTATTGTTTTTCTTTGTATATAATTCAATCCCTGTTGCGTTATTAGCCAAAGGAGTAGTTATTTTCAAAATAGAAATGGTTTGTCGGAGTAACTGTGACATGTGGTCTTTAAGTTTTTCATTTTCTTGTATTTTTATACTTAAATTTGTCACATTTAAGTATTGGAATATTTTTCTTATACTTTGTTAATTTTAATAATGTTTATTTATTACTAATAACTAATGGACAGTTCACTTATTTATTAAAAAAAAACTAATTTTTGTCAATGTATAGCTTACTTTTTATTATATTTAAAAAAAATTAATTGATTTTTCTTTCTATTTCAGGTAAATAAATATACGAATGAGAAGTGCTGTAAACTATTTGACATACACTATTCCAGGTAATTTTTGTATATTTTATCTTCCATTTGTTTATGCTGATTTATTTTATTAGTGATAACAGTCGCAGTAAAACAGGATATGAGTCTTTAATTTACGTGCATGAAAACTAATACTGATAACGTGTTTGTGAATTCTTATTAGTTTTTGTATTGTAACTAATATTGTAATAAATCGGGTGACAACTGATAAATGCACATTTTGTTGATTTTGTTATTAATTATCGGATACAAGGTACATCTCATATTTTTTTACCTTTCGGATCATCTTGTTATCGCCTTAATCCGTCAAAATTTGAACATCCTGTATATATTAAAGAACAGCAATAGTAAAAGTGGGGTAGAATAAGTGTATTAATTTAGTTGAAATTGATAGATACGGTGACACTCTTCGTAAAATCCTATTTTTTTTTCTACTTTTTTACAGATATACTCAATGTGTTTATTAAATTATAGTTCTCTATCCAACATAACTCCTAAATACTTTATTTCTTGGACCATTTTTACTGTTTAAATTCAAATTTCTATTGTAATGAACATTTGATATCATCTTATTAACTTATAATTTATTTTGTTTGAATTTAGATGTTAATAACCCCAATTCATGGTTGACAGTCTCAGCAACTTCAGCAAAATCATCCCCATAATAATAGATAAACGTTGTATTTTACATTTTTAAGAACCTGTCCCAAGTCATTTATATAAAGTATAAATAGTAAGGGTCCAAGCAAGTTTCCCTGCGGCACACCATAAGGATTTAGTTCTGGATTTGATACCTGATTAATAATTTTAGTTACTTGATATCTATTTAATAAGTAATTATACAACCAGTCATACACAGTTTCCCCAAATCCATATTTTTTTTAATTTTTGAAGTAAAATGTTACGGTTAATCGTTTCAAATGTACGTTTAAGATCAATAAAAACTGCCCAGATACCAACTTCTGGTTTATCAAGAATATGTTTCATATCTGAAACAACTAATTGTAAAGCCGACTCACAAGAATTTGCTTTCTTAAAGTCCGATTGATAACTGCATAGTATTTTATTTGAAGTTATAAAATCCATAATTTGATTGTACACAACTACTTCTAAAAAATTTTCACAAAATGGAAGCATATTTATGGGTCGTAACTGATGTGCCTTGTTTGTATTAGCTATTTTTGGGATTGAAATTATTGTTGATATTTTAAATCTCTGTGGAACAATACCCTTATCTAAACTAGTATTTATTAAAATAAGTAATGGATAACCAAGTACCTGAAATAGATTCTTAATGATATCAAAACCTATCTCATCTGTACTAGACTTCTTTTTTTGAGATTTAATTACATTCATACAAATTGCTTAGGGTAAACTGTTCCAAACTTCGTCATTGATGATTCGTTGAAGGGAACTGTTTCCAAGCAAGCTTTAAAGTCATCATCACTTATTTCACTAGTTAACACAAAATGCTACCCACGTAATATTGATTTAAAACATCAGCAAAATTCTCATTATATTCTGTCCTTTCACACACCAAACTATTAATGTAGTTTGTCGAATTTTTTGTTTCAGCTATTCGTTTAAGATGTTTCCACATTAACTTTGGCTTTACCTTGTTTATATCTATATTCATTTCTTTTTAGTTTACACTTCTTCCAATCATCTGCATCATTTGTAAATGTAAATGTTTTGTAAGCTATATTTTTATCTTTAACGGCTTTTCTGTATTTATTGTCAAACCCTTATTATTTACATTATGTACTTGAATATATTTTGTAAGAGCTATAAAATTAATTACTGATAATACATTATCTAGAAAAATATATGCTAGAACATCAACTACAGAATATCCTTCATCTCCTTTAATCAAACTGTTGATCATTTTATCATAATTTATATTCATACGATTTTTTTTAGTTTCCTCTAAATTAATATTTAAATTTTGACTTGTGTAATGAAATGGTCTGATATTATGAAATTTTTTTTCACACAAGCAGATGAAGTGAAATCATTAGTTAACACCATTCATCCAGCATCAACGTTTTCTTTTCCCTCTTGTTGGCAGGTAAATCGGAGGCGAAAAGGTGTGCCATTGAGTGGGCTTTGTATTTCCTAGGATTGTAAATCGCTGTCCTAGGTTTTTAGTTGCTGGAAATGCTAAAATTTTGGTTCCTGGATGAGTGCTATTGTATCTTGCAGCTCATCAAGGTGGCGGCATAATGTTGCCATAGAAACTCTTTCGTGCTGCAAATTACATCGTTTAATTATTGTTACCTTTTTAATTGCTTCCCAATCCGGAAATCCCCCATTGAAGTTTGGGCAGTGTTTGAGGTTAGTGTTTGACCAATCTTTCCTCCGAACGGTGGCTCCCTACACCCGTATGCATAGTCGATCACCAGTGATTCGCCAGAGATTCGGCGGTATCTTAGCGAAAGCCATGGAGTCTCCAAGATTTCGCTGTTCAATAGACAAGAATTCCGATGCACAGTCGTTCGCTACTAAAAATTGCACACGCGCTTCTATATTTGTTATGGCGAAAAGGTGGCGACTTGCTGGTGATACCGCCAAGATAAATCTCTTGCCAATCGCTGGACTATGCATACAGGTGTTAGAGTTGCAACCGATCACGGTATTTTCTTTTCCTTGGTTTCATCGTATTCCTGGCCTCTTCTGAAGGCAGAACTAGCGTCGCTACTCAAAGACGTTGTGAATCCTCTATTTTGGAGGTGGACTTCGCTGTCCAACCTCTTGTGCTGGAGTTGAACGTTGACGTCCAGCCTCCTTTGCTGGAGGTGAAACCTGAAGTCCAAGTTCCTTTGCTGTAGGTGAACGTTGATATCCAGCCTCATTTGCTGGAGGTGGACTTTGACGTCCAGCCTCCTTGAATTTTTGTGGTTTTGGATTTATAAGGTTTCGTTAAGGGTTCACCGATGCAGAGCTCAGAGCCTCGCATGCGCCGGTAAGGCTTGATACAAGAGGGTTTCGCCAAGTAACCTCAAAGGAACTTTTACTGTCGCTTTTTTTCCCTGCGATAATTCATCCGTCGGTACGTTACCTTACACTTTATATTGGGGGAGTTGGTTTGCGGCGTTAGCCTTTGCAAAAGGTTTTGAGAGTTTTTAGGCTCTCTCACTCTAATTATGTCTACTACTAATCCGGAAAATCCTGATCGTTCTTCTACTGAACCGCTGAATTGGCCTGTCCATATAATATATTCCTTTCTACTTGGCAACAAAACCAATGTAGCTTTTTTTAATTTAGTATGCGTCTTTTTTATTTCTTGTGTTATCCATTTGCTCTTATTATTAATACAGTTTTGCCTATGTTTTTTAAGATGACATCTGATATATAAATTTTGGATTATCTTTTGAGTCAAGAAATCTAGTGCATTGTCACAATGGGGCATGTTCAAAAATTTTGAATTTTTTTTTATGAATAATAGAGTTGAAAATAAAACTACATTTTTTTAATTTTTTTTATCTTTTCATTTGCCGGAGTTATGAATTTTTTTTAAATTTATGACATCACCGGGAATAGACCAATAGGAGCTAGCGCACAACGTTGCCAGCTAGAAGGTTTACGAGAAGTGATGTACGTTCGTTTGTGTACTCCTTCTTACTTTTAGACTTCTAAAACATCGTTAAACAAATATCTTTTAAATATATAATATCAAATGTTTTTTGAAAGTATTATATCTGTTTAATCTTTTACCATATTTAAAGTTTCATTGTTTTAAAAGTCACTTAATAATTCAGAAAATGGCAAAATGGCAGCACTGTGTATGGCATCTGTCATCATAGTGTCTCCATCAATAATTTATTTGGAATTTGAGTGTTTATTTTGTACTTTTTATAAATAAATATTATGACTACGAAAAAGTTTTCTGTTCCAGAATGTGATAATGATTCACATTCGTCTTCAAAAATATTTATTAGTGTTCCTAGAAATTTGGAAAGAAGAAAATCAACCTTCTACTAGCGATGTTTCTCGTGAACTTTTTAATAAAAATACACCGTATTATCAAGATGTAGCAGCAATTCTCCTTCAGGAAATTGAAAATCAGGCTACTATAAATTCTTAGGTGTATAACCTAAAAACCCTTCTGGAAGAAAATGCAGAATCTCCTGAAAGTTTTGAAGATACCGAATTTATTCATCATTTTGTGGAAGAACTAGTGATAAAGAAATAATAGAAAAATGTGGGTATTTAAACAAACTGGTTCCTGGATCCCATATAATGGCAGATAGGGGTTTCAGAATATTCAGCTACTTGAAAACATGGGATGCACTTTAGTAAAGCCACACCTAGTGTATCACAGAATGAAAAAAGTTCTCCAGAAGATGTACAATTAAGTAAAAGAATAGCATCTCTAAGAATACATGTGGAAAGAGTTATAAGAAGAATTAGTTAATTTAACATGTTAAAACCACATTCCTGTGTGAATTTTAAGCAAGTACATTTACTTAGTAATATCTGCATAATTGCTTGTTAACTTACAAGAACCTATTTTGTAAGAGTAAATATTAATTTAATAAACTTTTTTGTTTGTTTTTTAATTTAATTTACCTAATTATCACATTTCAGGGATTATAATGAGTTTTTAAACAGCCAATGTAATTTTTTATAAAATTTTAACTTTTCAAGCAAATCAAAGAGGAATGAGTACCTGTATATGCATAGATTTTTTTGAGACTAAAACTACCAAAACAAAGGCACCTATTTACAGCAGTTTAAAATGAAACATTTTAACAAAAACGCCTATGTCACAGTGATAAATATTAAAAACAACCAAGTTCAGTTGAATGTGGTAGATATATTTCAATAAATCGGGTAACTACATGTGGTATCACTGGTGATAAATTTAAAAATATCACAATTCTTGCCACCTTTTTCAAAAAACCAGAAAGTGTGCCTTATTATCAATCCTTTATGAAAATGACAACAGTGATAAATGTGAAAAAAAAAATTTAATGTTGCTATTCGTTATTACGATAGTAAAACATGTTTGCAGTTCCGTTTATTTTTTATGAAAATCTAAGTAAAAACAACCAATGTCAAAGGGTTATAATTTTTTTCTGTCAAACCAAATATATCACAAAATTAAAAATTGATCATAGGTCAAGCTAAAGTAATACCTTTATTGATAGTAGCTTTAAGAAAGGAGAAAGAATAATATTGACTTAAGTTATTATTATTAACATTGGTGATTTTTAATAAAAACTCTTCAATTATTGTTTACAAACAAAAATATAAAAATCTGAAAATTTTATTTATTAACCTTTTAATAAAAAACAATTTATTTACAAATAAAATATATATATACAAATCCTAAGAATATAAAAGTACTGATTTATTTTTCTGTAGTGGATGAAGAGGTTTCTTTAACAATCTAGCCAAGTGTACATCAATATTTACGCATTTTGATAAATTAGAGCCTTTCCAATAACACTGAGTAGATGTTACAGATGGTTCCTCACTTCTTCTATGAAGCCACATGTTTACAACCACCTGAAAAAAATAAAAAGGTTAGATATGCAGTTACAAAATAACTATATAACCAGCTACAAAATGCCTTATTTTATGTAACAAGACGAGCAGAGCTTTACTAGCTCTTAATGAATCCAGTAAAGAACCTCGGATTTTCAAAACTTAAAAAAACAATCTCACCACATTTTCACATTTTTGAAATATTATAGAGCTTTTCGAAAAAACTGCTATTTATAAAAGTACAATTTTTTGTTTAAACAGCTATGTCTCATTTTAGGCTATTGAGTATTATAAAATAAAAAAATTCGGGATGCTTTGTTAGCTTCAAACGAATCCAGCAGAGCACCCCAGTTTTTTTTTTAAACCACACCACGTTTTTTGGCTCCTACAATATTATAAAATATTCGAAATTTGGCATTTTTTATAAAAATTCGCAATTCCTTGCTGACTTTACTGAAAACAAATATGCTTACCACATTTTTAGGATTTTAAAATAGCCTAAACATGTGTCATAAGTAGTTGTTTTTATATATAAAAAAAAACAAATTAAAAAACTGAAGTGTCCTGCTGACTTTGTTCCAACAAAGCACCCTGTATTATTTAAAAATAGCAATTTTTTTAGTAAAGTTTTACAATATTTCAAGAGTCTAAAAATATTCTAAAAATGGGGTGTGGTTTTTAGAAAAAAGCTTTAAAAAACCGAATTGCTCTGCTGGCTTCTTTCGAAGGTTAGCAAGCACCATGTATTTTTTAAAAATATCATTTTTTTTTTTTTTAAATGATAATATTTCAAGTGCATAAATATATGGTGTTGCTGTTTTTACAGAAAAAACTTTATAAAACAGAGGTGCTTTGCTGACTTCGTTCGAAGCTATCAGAGCATTTTAAGTTTTGCACAAAACGAGGAGCATAAAATTTTTGAAAAGGGTATAAAAATAGCCTAAAAATATGGGATATTTTTTAACTCAAAATTTCATAGGTGCTCTGCAGCATTCTTTGGTATCATAATTATTACTAGGTTCACTAACAAAATCTATTTCTAGATTATTTTAGCACTTGCTGCGATTACAAAAAATGTCTCTTTATATCTCAAAATTAGAAAAAAAATATATTTATAGGAATAAAGGGGCTTATACACTTTTTATTATATGTGATATAAAAACAAAAAAGCATAATAAATATTACAAACCTTAAGATGCAGCATATCCTAAGCATTGTGCACTAAAAATTTCATTTTTGTTAATTACAACAACCACATCATAAGGTTTTTGCCGTACTTTATGTTTAGGTGTAATTTGTCTCCTTCTAAGTCTTACCTTTCTGTCTTTTGTAAACTGAGTATTGTTAAAAAATGCAGTAATCATCTCGGTAATAATATTTTCGTTTACAATGGGTAAAACACTTGATTCAACTTTTATAAATCCAGATGATTCATATTAATAATAAAATTAAACCAAAACAAAAAACTAAGGTTAGGTGTTAGGTGGTGTCAATTTTAATGTCACTTAGATGTGCGTTCACTTCGACATTCTGTGTGTCGGTTTGTTCGTTGGCTTGGTTTTGTATAACAAAATAAACTTCGACACAAGATGATTGGTCTATTCCCGATGACGTATAATCTCAAATTTTAAATTTCAATTGGGCTTAATTTAAAAACTTTTGGCTTTTTTAACGAACTGACTATTTAGAATAACTTGTATAGCGACTAACTATTACAATATAATTTATAAAACAGCATATCTCACATGTGAACATGGCCCATTATTTTGGAGATATTTAATATGTTATTGTAATATATCTTAAATTTTTAGCGGGGCCCATCATTTTCGGGGGTTTCTGAGTAATTGGAGCTTGGTAATTGTATTGTGCAATTACTATTCTCGGTAATTGGTAATTGCAACTTTCCAAATTGATTAATGCTTGATGCTGGCACTTATTTCGAGTGATTTGTCCAGCTCTGTTAGAGGAAATACCGAATTAATTTGTTTGTTTTCACGGGAAACATGTCAATTATAGCTGGTGCATTTTATTTATTTTATTTTTCCTAATATTTCATTTTCATTTGAAGTATTAAAAAATATTGAATTTACACATTTTGATGGACGAGGTGTATTTGGCAAGATTATTTGACTAGCTAAATTAATTCTTGCATTCCTGCATCAGTGTTGTGACAGAAATGCTCGGTCTCAAGCGATCCTAACAATAAACTTATCCGATAAACGTTTTCGATGTTACTGGGTGTTGTGCAATAGCTAGAGCGGAAATAAAAATGTTCGAAGCGAACCGTCGAAGTAGGTCTGTTAACCTAGATACCACAGCTCGGTGTACGAGAAAGTTAGAAGAATTTCACAAAGTTTCAAACGAAGGTAACAATGGTATTCGCGAGCGTTAACTAAGTAGTAGACGAACGTCCTTGAAATTAAAATCATTTTACTTTTTACCGGTTTGCATTTGAGCATTTTGGTTGAAGTTTGGTCAGCTGTTTCTTTTGGTAACTGTACATTTTATCATTCAACGAAATATTTTCGCCATTTTTAGTGAGATAATAAACTAGATATTATATATACAGAGAGTAGAATTAGACAGAAATCTAATTATACACTATACAGGGTGTTGCGCATACGTTAGTGGTAGATACAAAGTCTCTGATTCTTTGTAACGAATATACAGACTTTTTTAATCATTTTCTCATTAATTGTATATTAATAAATTTAATGAGAAGGAAGTATTGAAGGTGCTTAAACAAATTAAATCTGACCCGATGATGTCCCAGCTTTCAGTATATTTGCCATACTTTACATATTTCTATGAAGGCATGTAAATGTCCTTTGGTCTGGAAATCTATAAGTTCTATAATTTGTAATTTTAAGATATTATTGGAAAAGAGAACACAACACATTCAGGTAAATAGTAACCAATCTGTTAAATATATAGCAAAATCTGGAGCTTCTCAAGGCACAATTCTGAGACCGTTGATGTTTAATTTTTATTAATGATATTTTTAAAACCATTAACACGAATTTTGTTTTATATATGCGGACGATTTGAAGTTTTAGAGTGTTATAAAAAATTGTCGGACTGAGGACTAGCATTTATTTAAATTAAATTTTTGATTGGTATAGAGAAAATAATTTGATACTGTATCTAATTGTGGAGTAATGTAGTACACTTTAAAAAATAAAACACTATAAAAAATATGTATATTGATGATAACTACAGTATAGCTGATAATACACTTGAAACGCTGAATACCTTTGTTGATTTGGGAATTACATTTAACAAATACCTTACCTTCAATGATTATTTTGATACTATCACATCAGCGGCATTTTGAGTTTCTGGTTTCATTATTTGTACTTTAAGCACATAAATACATTAAAAACATTATACCGTTGTTTTGTGTGATCCAAGCTTTATTAGGCTTTAATTGTATTGAGCCCTTACTATCAAAATCTTACAATCGAATCATTTTTTTTTTATTTTATTTTGAATACTTTGTGTAATAGTTTCTTTTGGCAATCAATTCTTTTTACAATCGTTGCTTTTTACAGTTAAATATTTGCAATGGTTTTTTCGATTTTCACATCTATTTTTTTATATTCGATTCATTTTACAACCGATTCGTTTATACTATCGATTCTTTTTATAGCAGTATCATTTTACAGTCAATTATTTATAATGAAATATTCACACCCTGTTCTTTTTTTACGACCAATTCTCTTTATAGATTCTTTTTTTCAAGTTATACTATTATACATTTTAGAATCGATTAGTTTTACAACCGAATCATTCATACAATCGATTCATTATGTACTAGTAATATTTTTAACAATCTATTCTGTTTACAATAAATTCTTTTTTTACAGTCGATTACTTACCATGGATTTTTAAAAATCGATTCTTCTATAACTCTTTTGCATCCATTCCATTTATTTATCCATAAATTTATCAATTGATTTTGATTTACAAACAATTCTCTTTACATTCGATTCTTTTTCTTAAGGGATATTATTTTACGCATTCAATATATTTTACAATCGATTCATTTTACAACTGAATCATGTTTACAATTGATTATTTTTTTACAATAATACTTTTTATGATCGATTCTTTTTACAATCGATTCTTTTTACAATCGTTTCTTTTTACAATCGTTTCTTTTTACAGCTAATTATATACAATCTAATTGTTACAATCAATTTTTTTACAACTGATTCTCTTTTGTATTTGCTTTTAGAATCGATTTTTTTACAATTAATATTACACAATCTATTTATTTTAATAACCAATCAGTTTTACAATCTTTTATTTTTTACTAATAATACTTTTTACAATTTATTCTGTTTACAAAGTCGATTCTTTCATCATATTTTTATAACTGACTCTTTTAAAATCGATTCTTTTTTACAGGTAATTCTTATTACATAATAGATACATTTTCCAATCGAATAATGTTTACAATCGATTCTTTTTTAATAAAACTTTATATAATCTATTCTGTTTACAATTGATTCTTTTTACAGTCGTTTTTACAGTCGAGTACTTGCAATGGATATTTGCTAATCGATTCTTTTACAACCAATTCTTTTTGTAGTTTATTCCTTAGCAGTCAATTCCTTTTATAGTCGATTCTTACGCAACCATTTCATTTTTAAGTCAGTTATTTACAATGGAATTTCCAGTCGATTTTTTACAAACATTTCTCTTTACATTCAATTATTTTTCTTCAGCGATGTTTTATGCATTTAATTCATTTTAAAATCGATTCGTTTTACAATCGTTTCTTTTTGCAAACAATTGTAATGGAATTTTCGGTTGATTCTTTTTTACAATCGATTTTTTTACAACCATTATTTTTTATAAACGATTCTTTTTACAACCGATTCTCTTAAGTTTTTTTTAAATCGATTCTTTTTTACAATTGATACTATTTTACACAATCGATTCAATTTGCAATCGAATAATGTTTACAATCGATTTTTTAGTGTCATTTATAAACAATGGAATTTTCAAAGTCGATTCTTTTTTACAATGTTTTTAACAATCGTTTTTTTTACAACGGACTCTTTTACACTCGATTTCGTTTAAAATTGATTCTTTTTTACAAGTGCTTCTTATTACAGAATAGATACATTTTACAATCGATTAATGTTTACAATCGATTCTTTTTTAACCATAGTACTTTTTACAATCTATTCTGTTTACAGTTAACTCTTTTTTTAGTTGATTCCTTTGTATCCAATTCCTTTTACAGTCAATGGTTTACAATGGAATTTTCAGTCGTTTTTTTACAAAGCATTATCTTTACATTCGATTGTTTTTCTTCAGTGATACTATTTTATGCATTCAATTCATTTTATAATCGATTCTTTTACAATCGTTTATTTTGCAGACAATTATTTGTAAATTAATTTTCAGTTGATTCTTTTTACAATCGAATTTTTACAACTGACTCTTTTACAGTCGATTTCTTTTAAAATCGATTCTTTTTTTACTGGTGATTCTTATTACAGAATAGATACATTTTCCAATCGAATAGCGTTTCCAATCGAGTTTTTTAATAATACTTTTTACAGTCTATTATGTTTAAAATTGATTCTTTTTACAGTCGATTACTTGCAAAGAATATTTACCAATCGATTCTTTTACAACCAATTCTTTTTGTGGTTTATTTCTTTGCAATCAATTCCTTTTACAGTCGATTCTTAAACTCAACCATTTCATTTTAAAATTAATTATTTATTTACAATGGAATTTTCAGTTGATTTTTTTTATAAACAATTCTCTTTACATTCAATTGTTTTTATAATCGATTCTTTTTACAATCGTTTCTTTTTGCAGACAATTATTTATAATTGAATTTTCAATTGATTCTTTTTTCGATTTTTCTACAACCGTTTATTTTTTATAAGCGATTCTTTTTAAAATCAATTCGCTTTAGGTTTCTTTTTAAAATAGCTTCTTTTTTTACAATTGATACTATTTTACACAATCGATTCATTTTACAATCCAATAATGTTTACAATCGATTTTTTTTAGTGTCAGTTATATACAATGGAATTTTTAAAGTCGATTCTTTTTTACAACTAAACTTTTACAGTCGATTTCTTTTAAAATCGATTCTTTTTAACAAGTGATTTTTATTACACAATAGATACATTTTACAATCGAATAATGTTTACAATCGATTATTTTTTTACTAATAATACTTTTTACAATCTATTCTTTTTACAGTCGATTATCTATAATAGATTTTTCCAATCAATTCTTTTACAACCAATTCGTTTTACAGCCGATTCTTTTTATTATATTTTTTTACAATCGATACTATTTTATACATTAATACATTTTACAATTAATACTTTTTTCAATCGATTCTTTTTATATTCGATTCATTTTATAACCGATTCGTTTATACAATGGATTATTTTAAAACAATATATTTTTACAGTCAATTATTTATAATGAAATTTTCACAATCTATTCTTTTTTACGACCAATTCTATTTATAGTAGATTCTTTCAAATAATACTATTATACATTAATTTTATAACCGAATCACTCATACAATCGTTTTATTATTTACTAATAATACTTTTAAAAATCTGTTCTGCTTAAAATTAATTCTTCTTTCATCGTCGATTCTATTGCGCTCAGTTGATTTACGGTCAATTCTTTTGCATTCATTTCATTTTAATAAAATTATTTCAATTATTTACAATGTAATTTTCAGTCGATTTTTTTTTACGAACAATTCTCTTTACATTCGATTATTTTATCTATTCAATATAGTTTACAGTCGATTCATTTTACAACTGAATCATGTTTTCAATTGATTCTTTTTTAACAATAATACTTTTTACAATCGTTTCTTTATACAATCAATTTTCTCACTCGATTCTTTTTTATAATCGATTTTTTCACATCTGATTTTTTTTACAACCGATTTTCTTTATATTTCCTTTTACAATTGATGTAATTTAACAACCAATCGATTTCTTACAATCGATTCAATTTAACAACCAATCATTTTTACATTCGATTTTTTACAATCAGTTCTTTTTGTACAAGTGATACTTTTCACACAATCGATCATTTTACAATCGAATCATTTTTACAATCGATTTATTATTTACTAATAATACTTTTTACAATCTTTTCTGTCTACACTTAATAATTCTTTTTACAGTCGATTACTTACAATGGATTCTATTACAACAATTCTTTTTACCGTCGATTCTTTTGCAACCAATTCCTTTTACAGTCTATTCGTTTACAACCATTTCATTTTACGTTAATTATTTACAATGGAATTTTTACCATCGATTTTTTTACAAACACTTCTCTTTACATTTAATTCTTTTTCACAAGTTTTATTTTGCGCATTCAATACGTTTTACAACCGAATCATATTTATTTTTTTTACTGTCGATTCTTTTTTACCAATAACACTTTTTATAATCGATTCTTTATACATTTTTCTTTTTACAGTCAATTGAATACAATGGAATTTTTCCAGGCGATTCTTTTTTAGAACTGATTCTTTTTACATCCGATTATCTGTATAATTCTTTTTAAAATCGATTCATTTTACAATCGATTTTTTCGAACGGATACTTTTTACAATTGATTCTTTTTTTTATAAATAATACTTATTACACAATCGATACAATTTACTACCTAATCATTTTTACAATATATTCTTTGTTTTACTAATAATATTTTTTACATAATCGATACATTTTTTAACCCAATCGTTTTAAAATCGATTTTTATATTTACTAATAATACCTTTTACAGTCGATTATATATAAAGGATTTTCCACAATCGATTATTTTGCAAACAATTCTTTTTATACTTGATTCTTTTACAACCAATTCTCTTTATTTTTTGTTTACAATCGATACTATTTTATACATGTGATACATTTTACAATTCATAGTTTTTGCAATCGATACTTTCTACAATTCATTTTTACATTCAATTTTTACAGTCGATGCTTTTTTACACTAGATACATTTTATAATCATCTCATTTTACAATTAATTCTTTTTGACTAGTAATAATTTTTATAATCGATTCTTTTTACAATTATTTCTTTTTATAGTCAATTATTTACAATGAAATTTTCTCAATCGACTATTTTTTTACAACTAATTCTCTTTGTTTCCTTTTATCATTGATTCTTTTTTGACAGTTTATACAATTTTAAACAATCGATTCATTTTATAACCGAATCATGTTTACAATCGATTTTTTTACTGTCAATTATTTACAATGGAATTTTTACAGTCTATTCTTTTTTACAATCGATTTTTTACAACTGATTCTGATTCTTTTTTCCAATTGATACTTTTAAAACCTAAGTATGTTTATGGTTGATTCTTTTTTATACTAATCATAGTTTTTACACAATCGATACATTTTATAATTGAATTATTTTTACAATCGATTCTTTTTTTACTAATAATCCTTTTTTCAATCATTTTTTTACAGTCAATTATTTATAATGGATTTTTCACAATCGATGCTCTTACGACCAATTCTTTCTATACTCTATTCTTTTACAACTAGTTCTTTATTGTTTTACAATCGATACTATTTTATAAATTTGATACATTTTACAATGAATACTTTTTCAGTTGATTCATTTTTACAATCGATTTTTTACAACCGTATATTTTTATAAGCGATTCTTTTTACAACCGATTCTCTTAGGTTTCCTTTTAAAATCGATTCTTCTTTTTTACAATCGAATAATATTTATAATCGAATTTTTTTAGTGTCTGTTATATACAATCAAATTTTCAAAGTCGATTCTTTTTTACAACTGACTCTTTTACAGTCGATTTCATTTAAAATCGATTGTTTTTTACAGGTTATTCCTATTATACAATAAATACATTTTACAATCGAATAATGTTTACAATTGATTCTTTTTACAGTCGATTACTTTCAATGAATATTTACCAATTGATTATTTTACAACCAATTCTTTTTGTAGTTGATTCCTTAGCAACCATCCTTTTACAGTCGATTCTTACACAACCATTTCATTTTAAAGTCAATTATTTATTTACAATTGAATTTTCAGTCGATTTTTTACAAACAATTCTCTTTACATTTAATTGCTTCTAGAATCGATTGTTTTTACAATCGTTTCATTTTGCAGACAGTTAATTGTAATGAAATTTTCAGTTGATTCTTTTTTACAATCTATTTTTTTACAACCGTTTATTTTTTACAAGCGATTATCTTTAGGTTTCCTTTTAAAATCGATTCTGTTTTACAATTGATACTATTTTACACAATCGATTCATTTTATATTCGATTTTTTTAGTGTTAATTTTATACAATGGAATTTTTAAAGTTGATTCTTTTTTACAATCGATTTTTACAACTACTTTTACAGTCGATTTCTTTTAAAATCGATTATTTTTTACAGTTGATTCCTTAGCAACCAATTCCTTTTAAATTCGATTCTTACGCAACCATTTTATTTTAAAGTCAATTATTTATTTACAATTGAATTTTCAGTCGATTTTTTTACAAACAATTCTCTTTATATTCAATTGTTTCTAGAATCGATTGTTCTTACAATCGTTTCTTTTTGCAGACAATTAATTGTAATGAAATTTTCAGTTGATTTTTTTTTACAGTCTATTTTTTTACAACCGTTTATTTTTTACAAACGATTCTTTTTATAAGCGATTCTCTTTAGGCTTCCTTTTAAAATCGATTCTTTTTTTACAATTGATACTATTTTACACAATCGATTCATTTTACTTCGAATGTTTACAATCGATTTTTTTTAGTGTTAATTTTATACAATCGAATTTTCAAAGTTGATTCTTTTTTACAATCGATTTTTTACAACTACTTTTACAGTCGATTTCTTTTAAAATCGATTATTTTTTACAGGTGATTCTTATTGCACAATAGATACATTTTACAATCGAATAATGTTTACAATCGATTTTTTTTAGTTTCAGTTATATACAATGAAATCGTCAAAGTCGATTCTTTTTTACAATCGATTTTTTTACAATTGACTCGGTTACAAATGTTTTCTTTCTTTAAAAATCAATTCCTTTTTAGAGGTGATTCTTATTACACAATAGATACATTTTACAATCGAATAATGTTTACAATCGATTATTTTTTTACTAATAATACTTTTTACAATCTATTCTTTTTACAGTCCATTATATGTAATATATTTTTCATAATCGATTCTTTTACAACCAATTCTTCTTACAGCCGATTATTTTTCTATTTGTTTACAATCGATACTATTTTATACATGTGATACATTTTTTTGCAATCGATTCTTTTTAAAATCGATTTTTTTACAACTGATCCTCTATCTTTCCTTTTAAAATCGATTCTTATTTACAATCGATTCATTTTACCACCGAATCATGTTTACAATCGATTTTTTGTGCAGACAATGAATTATAATAAAATTTGCAATCAATTCTTTTTTACAATACCTTTTTAAAATGGATATATTTTATAATCGATTCATTTTACAATCGATTCTTTTTTCATAATCGATTCTTTTCTTCTACTATTATTTTTTTTAATCGATTCTATTTACCATTTATTTTTAACAATCAAATAAATTAAAATAGCCCAAGAACTTTTAGATTACACACAGTAAATTGGCATCGCTCGTTTACTGGTTTACAAATTAAAACTGTATCATAGCAGTTAGAAAATGGTCTCACCCAAACTGCAACCAACGAAAAACAATTTCCAAGAGCATCGGAAAACTTCTCTGAAGATTTTCAGTGCTAGGGAACCGCAAATGCGGTCTGAAAGTGAGTTAGACTTACAAATATTTTAGTTAATAGCGTTACGAAGAAAATCCACTTCCCGGGATTGGAATTTTAAACGTACAGGTATGGAATTGTGGAAATGGAGGAAAACACCGATAATGAGGGTAGTGTTTTAAGTAATGGAAAAGAGTGAATAACACCGTGGAAGTATATTACAATTTCGGTGTCTGTTAGTTAATAAATATTCTTTTATTTGACTGCTGTTTGTTGTTTTTTTTTCTCGCTAGAAAAGAGAAAATGGGATTAAAATTTTCATCTAGGTATAAAGAAATTCAGATACTGCAGTTATTTGACTATTTATGTAGGTACTTAGAAAATTGGTGTTAGAAAAGGTGCAAATTTGTTTGGATTTAAAAGAAACCGCTTTGGTAAAAAGTGGACTGTATTTTAATATTTTACATTGCAGCGGTTACAAGATACAACAACGCTAAAATCACAAATCATAATAAATGATTCAATTCTTTTTAACCGCACTTCTCTATTGAGCAAAAGAAAGCAGTGGCGTAACGAAAAACAATAATTAAATTATATGAAACAAAATTGTAAAAGTAAATTAAATAGAAATACTTTAAAATTGCTGGTTTCTCAAAATAAGAAATGTTATGTTTTGTGATAAATAGATCAAAGTTAAAAATATGTAAATGTGAATGGTGCAGACGTGTCTAGTCTATAATGTATAAAAAACTTTTGTTTCATTGTAAAATACATAGGGAATTAACTTAGATAAAAGAGACCAGAGATATAACATACACCGGTTTTAAACCTGCGCAAATGTTGCCAATTTCTAAAAAAGGGTTAACGGAGTGGGGGAACTGGGCGGCGACACGCGGCGACCCGAACTCTGTGACAGGGACCGGACTTTGTTTATTAGCGAATTTTGTATTATGAAATCAAATTATCGTGATTTTTTAATATCAAACAGATGCCACGACTTTTTATGTAAAGAGAAGACCTTTTATAGAATATTTCGTTAGCGTTTATTTACTACGGACTTTTCTGCAAGAGATTACAGTAAAATGTTGAAATAGAATATATTGTTAATAGAGCAAAAAATGTTACTCATTGTCTACGAGTATTATAAAAATAGCATGTGCGCAGGCTAATACTGCAAATCTACCCTTATGAGTTGAACATTATATTTTTTCTACGGCTATTACATATTATTAAAAATTAGTCAAAATGAGAAAATGCTGTTTTGTATTGTAACCTCAGAAAAAGTATATTAAGGCTTCTTTCTTTAAGAATATTATTTATTATAAAGGATGAGTCACATAAAACTCTAGAAATGCATATGTCTGAAACCAGATAACATTTTAAAATTTAAATCTATTAAAAGTCATTTGGTCGCTAGGGATGAGTGATTATCGAAATAAATTATCGATAATTGAAAATAATCGATTATTTTCGATCAATCGATTATTTTCAAACAATATATTTTTTGTCATTTCCTTTAAAATCGACTACTTGATTATCTTTGAAAAATCAAAAATAATCGAATAATTAAAAAGCCAATTAACCGATAAATCAGTGTTTACAAAATATAATATAAATAGAATTATCGTTTATTTTAAATAATCGATTATTTTCAAATAAACCATTTTTTTTTCGTCCATGGAAACAGATTATTCGATAATCTTTGAAAAATCGAAAATAATCGATTAATCAAAAATAATCAATTAATTAAAAAGTCGATTAACTGATAAATCGATTAAAAAAAAACAGAATGATCGATTATCTTAATTAATTGATTATTTTCGATCAATCGATTATTATCAATAATCTATTTTTATTGTATTTCCTTTAAAATCGATAATTCGGTTATCTTTGAAATACCAAAAATAATCAATAATTCCAAAATAATCGCCTAATCGAAAATAACCAATTAATTAAGAAGCCGATTCTCATATTTCCTTTGAAATTGATTATTCGATTATCGAAAATAATTGATTATTAAAAAGCTGATTATCCAATAAATCGATAATTTTAAAAAAATAACCAAAATATCGATTATGTAAAATAACCGATTATATTCAATCGATTATTTTTATATAATATCTTTGAAAAATCGAAAATAATCAAATAATTAAAAAACCGATTAAACGATAAATCGATAATTTTGAATAAATGTACTTTTTCTGTATTTCCTTTAAAATCGATTAATACATTATCTTAAAAAAAAACGAAAATAATTTATTAAAAACAGCGGATAAATCGATTTTCATTAAAAAATATCAGAATTATCGATCAATCGATTATTTTTGTAACCCCTATCGGTCGCTTGCTTTTATCTGAGCATTTAGTTCCAAAATTTAGAGATTCGGATTTTTTGATCCAGTTATCTTTGAAATCGCATTCGCTTGTATAATAAATAAATATTGCTAAATTTTGGATTTTTTTTAGTAAACGAAAATTATGTTCGAGTTGTTTAGGGGTTTGTAATGTAACATTTTATTAACGTGACTAAGGGTTGATTCCACCGTTGTGTTAAACGAAGTTTAAAATGACATTTTTACATTAACACTGTCATTTTAATTTCCGTTTAACACAACGGTGGAATCGGACCTAACTCCTGTAACTTTAGTATTTTTTTTGTTTATACTAGATTACTTTGTTTTAAGACTGAAAATTCAATGTCACTTTCGATTTGACCGCAAATAAGATGAACCTTGAAATTTTAAGTAGGTCATCCTGTATTTCATCTAATATTCTTATAAAAATACCTTATAAAAATAAAATTTAGCTAGCAACTATGATTCCTTACCTCTTATTTATCTACCAAAAAGGGCTAAAAACTACCTTTGGAAAACATTCTTATAAAACTACTATTTAAATAGAAAATTTCGTTAGCAATAATGCCTATTTACTATTTGTTTAAATTAAATGTTCAAAATTTTACCCTTTTGTAAATTTATGTAAGTAATATGAAATATGATGCTTAATATTTATTGAAACCCCTTAATGCGGATCTGAAGTATTCAGCCCAGAGAATCATGGCGCTTTATGTCAAAACGTTAATAAATATTTACCGATGAAAACGAATATATTCATAACAGTAGTAATTATAAGTACATACAATTTTTCAAGATACATCGTGACATTTTGAACTTGAAATTGAATAACTAGAACACTTTAAATTGCTAAAATACCAACAAATAAATCAAAAAACAGCTGTCAATGGTGATTAAACTCAGGTGGAGGTGTGATCGCTGAATGGAAATCGGAGCAATTCGGGTGGCGTCGTGCAACAATGATTTTCAATTGGTGGGTTACTTTGGCTTAAAATAGACAGCATGCGCAGTGTGCAATGTTACATCTTCGGTCTCTTTAATCTAAGGGAATTAATAAAGTTTTAATATTTCGTTATAAGTTATATAGGGTGATCCTAAGAAATGCATTCGTTTATTACCTTCATATTGACTCCAATTTTTTAATATAATTTCTAATATAATGAACATTTTTCGATAAGAACTGTTCATTGAAAATGTTCTGTCATTTGTCAAAATCACCTTCATATTGGATACTTTTTCTAATGACACGTTTGAGGATTCCAATATAAGTCTCAAATATAATAAAAACTTACGGATTTACAGAAATTCGTATTCTTACAAAATTATTAAAAAAAAAACAAAATATTTTACAAAATTATTTTAATATTACTATTTTAAAATTGTCACGTATTAATATTTAAAATTACTGATTTTTTTATTTTCCTGACTGGCTTACAGGGTGATTCACTAAATGCGGATAAAAATTAGACAACGTACTAAAAATTATCCCTGAACATACATAAAAAATTAAGAGCCTGATGATTTTCTTGTGGACTCCATCAATAGATCTTAACCAAATTTATATAGGGCCACCCCTAAGGGGCCCTCTTTCTAACAAAAAAAAAATCCTAGAAATCAACATGGTAAAAAATTATCGCTGAACATACATACAATAAATATTCCGCCGAATTGAGAACGTCCTCCTTTTTTGAAAAATATAAAAGAATCAACCGAAATCCATTTATCATAAGAAAAAAATCAGGATACATAATCAGAATATTAAAAAGCCATTCATCACTGTGTCATTACGTTAATTGCTGGTTAATGAAAACCATAAGTATAAGCGATTGATAAAAAAATACCAACTACAGTTAACTATTAAACTAAACTAATTACATATTAGAAACGAAGAACGAATTTGCTTTCTAAAATCCATCTAACGGGGTTCCAATAAGCGCCTAAAAGGAATTTAGCATGACCTTCCAAACCATGCCGGTTTGGTCATTGTCAAATTACACAGATATATCTGAATTAAAAGTGGCCCCCATAACAACTTGATAGACTTCACTGTGCAAAAATCCACACTTTCACTCGCTACAGCTATGGCCGGTGCTGCTGCTGTGATATAACCTTGTTCGTAAATATTTTCTTGAACCAAATCGGATGTTTTAAAATGATCGGTTACGTGGCGAACAAGAATTTCGCCGGTAGATGGTGTTGTAATGTTTCTCGAAGTGATTTTGCTTCGAAGATATTACTTGAAGATCATTTAATATTATTAAAAATAAAAATGGGTCGTTAAATCAGAAGTGTTTATAGACCGGGAGGTAACGACATAAATTTCTGGGTCATTTTCGCAAGTTATGCAAGTAATATGTAACTCTAATATCGTCACTGTTTTTACAAAAGGGCATAACTCATTTTTTGTCGATTTTGAGTTATATAGTGGACGGTGTGCCCCCCGTAGCGTATATTTTCTTCTCTTAAAACGGCATATCTCTACAATAAAAGGCAAAAAAGTTTGGGGAAAAGTGTGATTCGGCATATCTCAGTCGAGATGAATTATTATTTTTACAAAAGGGCTCAACTCAAGATCAACCAAATTTAATATCTGCGTCACATAAGGGCATATCTCAATTTAATACAAAAAAAAAAACTAAATAAAGTTTTAACTCCTCTACGACTTTTTACTTCAAAATATTGGTTTTGAGAATATTGCAGAGTTTCATTTTTCACGGCACAATTTAAAAATACTGTAGGTAGGTATAGGGGAACCACACATTCAAATTCATAAAGACGAGATTCGTTTGCGCGACAAAATAACATAACCTCACAGTTTGTGTGTTATTGTCTCTAGTGAGCACATTGTGTGGTAACTCTTTGACGATTTATGTACTAGTTATATTGTATTTTTATTGAAACTTCTTTGTGAAATAACTAGGTATGTATTACTAATTATGTATATTAGGATTTAGATTAAGATTAACAGTTATTTTCATCGAAAAATAAGCGTAATTGCAATGCGTGACATATTTGTCCCAACAGTACCTAATCTACTGTAGGTTCATTTTGGCTGAATGTAATTTAATTTTTATCCTTCACTATAAGAAAGTTGAATTTTACTGGCTTCAAGGAGATTAGACGTATATCGAATCATTAAAATAATAAGCTGTCATGTTTAATGTTTGTTTTACGATGCCATTTTTATCCATAATACAAGTCCAACGGAGATTAAACGTTTATAGCTTTTGAAAACAATTATTGTGTAGGATAAAAAATTATGTGTAAACCACTGCGCAGAGCCTGGCCACTTCTTAAGGCCTAAAAAAGCACTTTACTGCCTAGGAATACAATATACTATTTAGCGGAGCACTCATCAAGGAGAAAAAAATATTTTTGTTTTATGTAGGTAGGTACCTGTAATTATTATTTGTTTCATATAATTAATAATCATGGATATTTTAATTAAATGGGAAGATGGAACAGAAAATGTTGTTGCAATTAAAGAATTGTCTCTTATTGATGGATCAAACAAAAATTCTACTATGGAATAATAGTTGTTACAGAAAATGACGATGATAGTGACGCACAGTACAACAGCTCTGATCATAATAGCCAGGAGGAAATTGGCTTATTAAAATTTCCTTTAAGCGAATGTAGCTCTGATGATAATATTCCTCCTGTTCGAGAATGGATTTATTTTCTTTATTAATTTCTTAATTTAAATTCGCGTTATCTATTTTGACACTTTGCCCCACCTAAACGGTTCATGCTTTGGACCTTTTCAAAGAATCAAGAGACATCGATGTATCGCCAACAAAGTAACAAGTTCGTTCGCCGTCGCTGAATATTTGTGCCCTTGCTTCATGTGTGCCGCTCGCCGATCATCAGTCCAATATTCCAAATGGTAAGGTGTCAAATACGTTATTAATTTATTTAGTTTGATTATTTGAATTAGCCCTTTTTTGGCAGCATAACATCCGTTCTGTTTCACCTCCCATTGTTAAAAAACAAGAATAAAGTTGATGTACCAAACACACTTTTGAGATGGGAGAAGCTAAAAAAACGAAAGTATACTCAATCCAATAGTGGAAGTGAGGACTTACTATTTGGAGATTACAGTGATGAAGACCCTGATTTTGTTGTTTATGAATGTACCACGAGAAAATGTAAAAACGAAGGCATTAACAAGTGTAATGCATTACCTTGCAAAGAAGTTGTTTGTGATAATCATGATATATGTCGGCGTCACTTATTTAGTCTAGAAAGTTGGACAAATAAAGAATTAGAGAAAAAGTCTGGAAAGATAAATAAAAGAAGCCGGAAGGCAAATAAAGCAGCTAACTTAGATAATGAAGACAGCAACGAAAAGCCCTGTGAACATCCAAATTGTTCATTTTAAATATATAGTGCTTGTATCTGCTTAAAAGTCTTACACTTTGAAGCAGATAATAACTGCCGCTCACACCAAGATTACAATCCGGAGAGCTTGTTTCCAGTCGAGGGATCTCCAAGAGAAGTTTCATTTAAAAAAGTTAGGAAAATAAATTCATATAAATTAGCCAAAGAACTAAAGAACAAAGGACAGCGTTATGTAAGACCGAAAACAATGAACCTCATGCCACCAAAATAATTGGGACCTCGATGTAATGGGAATTATGTTCAAAACGTAATAAGAAATGTAGTCTCTTCAGTGATGGTAAAAGACAAGAGATTATGCAAGATTTTTATTCAATGGGGTCCCTGCAGTTACAAAAAGAGTACATTGCAAGGTACAATAAAATGGAAGAAATTAAACAAAAAACTACACAAACTGGGGTATCTCGAAGAAATAAAAGCAATTATTACTTTCTTCCGTTAGACGGCGACGAACTACCAGCAAAAACTATAAGTACAACATTATCGAAGAAAAGTACAACTAGAATTATAGAAAAAGAACAGAGAGGAGGAAGGTATAAGTCACAAGTCGATAGAGACCTTCAATTAATTAATGGCATTACCGAATAAATTTGGAAGAGTTGAATCTCGTGAATATTTACATCAAAATCTTAGTCTACTAAAGACGTGTTCCATGTATCTAGCAGATGAATCTGGACTTAAAATCAAAGGAGCTTATTCTGTGTACCGCAAAGTATTCAAATCTATGAACCTATCCTTTCACCGACCCAAAAAGGATCAATGCAGCCTTTGTATGTCATATAATAATGGTGATGAAGAAAAAAAAAAGGAGTTATCACTAGAATATGAATCACACATCGTTAGAAAAAATGAAAGATGAAAGTAAACAAATGGCTCAGCAACCGAATTCAAAGTATGCTTGTGCTGTTTTCGACTTGCAACAAGTTTTTTACTTCCAATATCAAAGGAGAGTGCTGTATTCTACAAAAGAAGGTTGTCAGTTTACAACTTCACTGTATATGATATAGCATTTAGAGAATGTGATTGCTTTTTGTGGCACGAGGCAATTAGCAAAAGAGGGTCATCTGAGGTTGCCACTTTCGTTTACACTTCTATAAAAATATTTGAATCCCAAAACAAAAGTGTTATTCACTTATATTGCGATGGCTGTGCTGGCCAAAACAAAAATACAATTTTACCCAAAATGATGCTTTATTGCATAAATAACAGCACTACATTAGATGAGATTCGTATCACGTTTTTTGAGCCCCACTACGGACATAGTGAAGGGGATAGTGCACATAGTGCCATAGGATATGCCGTTAAAGGAGCGGGAGTTTTATTCCCTGACAATTAACAAGTATAATAAGACGCAAACACTCTTACAATGTAAAAAAGATGAATCCTGAAAAGTTTCTAGCTTTCAAGGAACTGTCTAAAAATCTACGAATCCTGAACATTCGAAAATGTGACAATTCCATTGACACCGTCGACTGGACAAAGGTATCTGAGCTGCTAGTTACGAAACTAAAGCCAAATACAATTCAGTTCAAACCTAAACTTAGCTGCTCATCATACAGCAGCATTTTTCTTAAGAGAAATATAGACTCTATAGGACGATATTTGTAATTTAAAAATATCTATTATAAATTTGGGCGGTAATATTTAGTTATTTAATCTATGTCAGGAAAAACTAGAAATTAATTCAATAAACGATTTAATAACTTTAAATTGAAATATAAAATATAGAACAAAATCAGATTATTTAGAAATAAGTATTAAATGAAAAAAGGATAAAATGCAAATAAAATAATAATAAAATAAAATAGATAAAATACTTAATGCACGTATGAGATGGCGTACCTGAAATAAAAGAAAACAAGTATGAGTAATCAAGTTTACCAAAAACAGCTTTACATTAAAGAAAGTCATGAAAAGGTGATATCCATAAATAAAATACTTATTATCCTTTTAATTAACAAGAAAATTATACATGATAAATATGTCAAAATATTGATTATAAAAAAAAATATAATTGACACAACTTCAAATTTTCCATAATTGACAAAAAGTTATATTCTCAATTCTGTAGGCACTGACCGCAATGCCCAAACATCGATCGATATATAAAAAGCCATTACTAGAACACTGACCGCAATGCCACTAGCCCGCACCAACCATGGTGCGACGACTCCGGGAATAATCCCTAAATAAACGCAAACACTGACCGCAATGTACTACGCCAGAACAGACAATCTAACTCACTTTACTTTTGATTACACCTCGTAGAGGAAAACAAAATATAAGTAAATAGTCAAATTCAAATAAGTTTTAATTATTTAATATAACCCCGTTAATTTAGGATATAAGGTTTTCTCAATACTTGACAAAATATCTTTACGTCAGAATTGACAAATTAACTATAAAAGGTTAATGGATAATAATTGTGTAATATAATTTGCAAAATAACTTGATTACAAATTAAAACAAAACTAATTGATAAAACATAATTACTCAGTGAGAAAAACTCACCCTGTTCAGCAAACAGCCACTCACAAAAATTATTATTCACTAGTTTTTTTTATATTATTATTATTGGAACGAACTTTAATTTTGTTCCGTAAAGTAACTAACTCAAATTCAGAATGATCTGTATTTTATGCCTGTTTCGATATTTTACCCTTAGTTCCCATATTCGTAATCCGATATCTCCATATCTTAATGGTGTTAATGTAAACTTTGTGGCTGTTTTGGAAGACAAATATTTCGTGCGTTTAAAAAACCGAGTGTTTCGTAAAATAAAACTTAATAAATTTGTATAGAAAATAAAATCATTCTTACAACTCTAATCACACTCTTAAGAATCCAGTTCCTAAATTAAATACAGGTCCAACCTTAAATATAGAGACTTGTGCTCTCTATATCAAGGAGAGAAGAGTGTTATAAGGTCGGAGGACCACAGGCATTTTTACACTCACCTACCCCACGAATAATTAGTTTTCCCTGAGATCAAAGATTAAGTACTTACAATATAATATAAATAAATCTTTGTTTTTAAGTTTTTTTTGTAATAGCTTATGAGCTTCACATTTTTTAATAAAAATTATTTTGTTTAAAAAGAAATATTTCTTAAAGACATTTATATTCCTCAATAATGTTACAAAAAACAAAAATCAAAAATATCATGGTTGCTAACAAAAAATGCATTAAAATCAATTTGTATTGGGTTTTAATATTGCATGTCATCGGACTTAACTCAAGGATTTTTTGGAAAATTCTAGTCTCAAAAAGGCATATCTCAAGACAACCTGATTTTCTAGGTAACTGCTCACAACAACTCATAAATAGCACAAGGTAATACAAATTACATTCTTTAGCTACACTTGTTCAAAACGTCAGGTAAATCGGGAGTTGCATTTCTATACTATGATTAATTAAACTTGTTTTTATACGATATCCTTTGTTTTACCAAAAAAGAAAGAATTTCTTTACCTCCAACTATAATCAAATAATATTATAAACCAAGGAAATTTTTATTTATATAAAATTCTGCTACGTTCAGGAACTTATCCTTATTCAAATTAAAAATTAAGTCATTAAATCAGAAGTGGTTAGTATTGAGGATAGAATGGACAATTAATTTAATTTACAATAAATTTCAAACGCCCTGTATAATTTTCTAGAAAATCTTTAAACTTACTTTTGAATAGATAAAATATTTATTTTAACAAAATCAGAAATATCACGTACTATAATAAAATATTTAATAAATAAAGCAAGTGTCAATAGCCTAAATATAATGATTACTTTCTGTACAACACTGATTTAACTGATTTGTGACATTTTATCAGTTGTACAAACAAGTTATGAATAATGTTAACTTATCAAATCAAAATATATTTTTAATAGTGGCTTGATAAATTGATAGTACAAAAAAAAAAGTATCTAAATGTATAAGTATCTAAAACTTATTTTTATTATTTAACATGGTATTCTTAATGCTTAAAGAGCTAATGAAAAAGTAAAAGTTTCTTAAACAATATTCTTATCAACTACTTACATAGCTTCACATACTTGTAAGATATGCGAGTTCCAATATTTCAACAGGTGATAATGGAATAATAAAAACGTTCAATGTGATTAATTTATTGTATTTTTAATAACTCATTTGCTTTTTGGAACATAAATTGTCTCATAACGTAGCTGTTATTTTCAACTATTGTTAACTAATTTGAGAACCCACAAAATCATTTAAATGGGTCCAGGGTCCACGTTTTTATATGTATTATGTTCGCGCTAATTTTCACGCAAACTCAACCTTAAAGGGTAACCCAGACAGTTCCCAAAAGAGCCATAAACGAATTTATAAATTTTGTGCTGTATTATATTTTGTTATATTATGCTGTTTTATTTCCACCGTGTCAATGACATTAGCTATTGAGACATGGTTGAGACACGTTAATTATTAAATAATTAAAAAAAGTATATTAAAAGAGTTTTGTATTACAAATAATTGTTTGTAGTAAATTTCTATAAAATGTATAAGAAATTATTAATGTCTAAAATAAATTTAACTATAATCAGCACAATAGTAATATTTATATTAATTTAATATTTTGTTGAAACACATATTTTAAGGTATACTTTCACTACTCTACATCAAACAGTAAGTACATTTATTAGAGGTAATTTTTATTTTATAATATTAGTCTCAAAAAGGCGCAGAGATTGAGTTTATGAATTTTACTAATTTATAAAATAAACTTCTTTTGGGTTCAGCGGTGATTTGAATCCCTGAACTTTCGGACGGAAATTCATAAGTTTTCCGCCTACACTGTTACACTTTGTTTTGACTTAATATTTATAATTGAATTGGATTTCAAAGCTTTTATAAAAATTTATTAAAACATAAGATTTTTTGCAAATGTAAGAGAAACTAAACAATTTTTAATTTCAAAAAGTTGTTCCTGTACAAAAATAAATGCTTAAACAATATTACATAAAAAAGATATGTAAAAACTAAACTGTCAAAAATATACAAAGGATTGTTTTGAAATTCGACTTCATATCGCCGCCCGTTTGGATAGTACAGGGTGTTTAATATTGCACTCAAATTTATTTGTGTCTAATTCAAGAAAGAAAGGGTTTTTGCTATTATCAATGTTTAATAACATTCACTTGAATATGTAATATTTATTGTTAGAAAACTGTCTTTTACTTGTATACAGAGGGTATTAAAATATATTTTATATAACTTTTTTATTTAAAATGTATTTCCTCAAAACTCGTAGTTGGATTTTTTTTTTTTTTCATATGTTCCACACGACGCCATCCTTTTTCATGGTCCTTGTATTTTCTTGATACAGTGTGGTCATCTTGAACTTTAATTATTTTTTCATAACTAGTTACATTTTCAGTAAAACTACTTTAGTTTAGTTGTTCGCTTACATGCAAATAATATGGTTCAGTGCCAATATATAGGGAGCTCCCCATTTGAAATATAAATTATAATAACATTTGTTTCATTTATCTGCTCATATTTCCAATAATGCAAGCTTAAAGTACTCAAGATTCTGTCTAGTATATTTATAATTACTTGTTATTACATTGAAGGGGGCACCAGTAGTCCTATGTTAGTGGATAAAAGCCAGCTTAGAAGAAAGCGTAATAACACCATCTTTAGGCGAAGCTACACTGAAAGCTAAATCAGGCAGGGGCTGTACCCAGGGAGGAGTACTATTAACCCTCCTCTGCTCAGTCCTAGTGGACGAACTCATAAAAAGACTAATATCTGTAGATTTCTACTGCCTAGGGTATGCCGATGACCTGGTAATCGTCATAAGAGGCAAGTTCGCAGGTACAATATCGGAGCGCACACAAACCGCTCTTAACATTGTTGACGTGTGGTGCAGAGAGGAGGAGTTAACAGTAAACCCTCACAAAACCACAATATTCAACTTTACAAAACGAAAAGTACCAACAGGACTAAAGTCACCAGTGCTGAAAGGAGTGAAGATTCCATTTCCTCAAGAGGCCAAATACTTGGGAGTCATCTTTGACCACAGGTTAACATGGAATCAACACTTGCCAAAAGTCACCCAAAAGAGCACAACATCCTTCAACTTATGTCGAAGGTTGTGTGGAAAAAATTGGGGGCTACAACCAAAAATGTCCCTATGGCTATGTACCAGAGTCATAAGGCCGATGATAACCTACGGGTCGGTGGTATGGTGGCAAGCTGGAGTTATTCGATAGATCAATGGTATTCAAAGGCAAGCATGCCTGAGTACCACGAGAACGACTCCAACAGCAGCTATAGAAGAAGTCATGCTAAACCTAACACTACTACATATATTCATTCAAGGTGAAGCCAGGTCTGTCACATACAGACTGCACAAAGGTTCATCACCCATAAGCAGTTTGCATGGACGTGACTACAACAAGCTATATAAAGAGTTGGAGAACGATCAAATAATGGGAATGCCTTCAGATGAAATGCTCCCAAAGTATAGCTTTTAAAAGCAATATAAAGTAAGTATACCAAACAGGAAAGCGTGGACGGAAGGACCTCCTATTCATGCAGATTTCACCTGGTATACTGACAGCTCCAAAATCCATGAAGGTTCAGGAGTAGGTATATATAGTCCCAAGCCAAAGACAAGAATCTCACTGAGCTTAGGTAAACATGCGACAGTATTCCAGGCAGTAATAGCAGCAATACATCACTGCGCAAAAGAGGTATTAAGACAGAAGGTAAACGGAAAAACCATTGTCATTTACTCAGAGTCAAGCGACGTTAAAGGCACTCAGTTCCATGCAGGTGCACTCAAAGCTTGTGTTGGACTGTTGGGAAGCCCTAACAGAGCTGGGTAGTCAAAACAGACTAACCTTAGCCTGGGTACCAGGTCACAGAGGACATAAGGGCAATGAAGAGGCTGATTTACTAGCCCGAGAAAGAGCCTCAAATGCTCTTATTGGCCCAGAACCTTTCCGTGGTGTAGCAAAAACAACTATCAGAACATGCATAAAACAGTGGATGTTTAAAAAGTCTCAGGAGTGGTGGAAAAACTCTCCAGGACAGAGACAGACCAAAGAGTTCTTAAAAGGACCATCGCCTAAACTCACCGAGCATCTACTAAGCCTTAATAGGAAAAATACTAAAGTACTAGTAGGTCTATTAACAGGGCATGGTAGGCTTAACAAACATATAATATCGGTCTGATAGAAGAAACCTTGTGCCGATTCTGTCAGGAAGAGAAGGAAACGGCAGTACACGTTTTGTGCTACTGCGAAGGTCTAACAAGACTGAGACTCTTTACACCTTACACTTGGAGAAGAAAAACCAAGGACAACTAGCTATACCGGAGAACTACTTCCCAGTCTATGGAGTCTACTACAAAAGAACGAATTAGACAAGATACTCTAAATAACGATTCAAGGATATCCACAATAGATCTGAAAAGGGCGAGGTGAGGGAGGCCACATGGCCCTCAGTCCTAATTAAATCTAATCTAATATATTACAATAATATAAGATTTTACAAAAATATTTAGAAAAAAAGTTTAATTTTTTAAACAATTGTTTTCTATACCTGTCAAGATTTGGTAATCAATAAGTTTGATCTAATATAGGAACATATCTATATGATGTACAGTATGTTTCAAAGTGTGGCTACAGGGATTTACATGGTAAATTTTACCGCGAACGCAGGATTAGAACCAAGAGTTCAGTTTTAACTAATGCGCGTGCGAACAGTTACTATTAATTCAGAATTAGTCCAGGATTCTTACTGCGAACGAAGCTTTATATGAATGTTGGGAAATTTACAAAAAATGGTTTTGACCCTTAGCTCAAAACTTTGAATTGTAATGTAAAACAAAAAAAATTCAAGTTGATATTATTTTTTGTTTTTAATTTAGATTTATTTTAAATATTTCAACTCCGTTAACCCCCCTCCCCCTCCCCTTTAATTAAATTTTTGTTTTCACAATCAATAGGCCTCATCTCTTTATAGGGCTTCATTTCTACTAAAAATTTTATGTTGATATCGCTTTTTATTTTTGATTTAGGTTTTTTTTTTTATTATTTAAAACCCCCCATTTTTAATCAAATGTTTAAAGAGCTTCCTTCTTATAGAGCGTGATGTTTGCTAAAAAGTTGATATCATTTTTCGTTTTTGAGTTAGGATTTTTTTTAATATTTTGATCCCCCTTAACTTCCTAATTTATTCAAATTTTTTCAGAATCAGTAGGCTTTTTCTCTTCTTATAGAACTTCATTTTTACTATACATTTCATGTTGATATCGCTTTTCGTTTTTAATTTAGGAGTTTTTTTTTTATTTCAACCTATCTTAACCCCCTATTTTAATCAAATTTTTTCAAAATCAATATGCTTTGTCCCCTTATAGAACTTGTTTTCTGCTTAAAATTTCCAAGTTGATATCATTTTTCGTTTTTGACCTATTGTGCAGACAAAAAATGTGACGTCAGACAAAGTAAACCTATTGAAAAATTTGATTTTCTCATTTAAATCATTATTGTTTTATTAGTTTGAAACATACATTATTGAGATCTTGTACTTTGGCATTTTCTGATTTGTTAATACAATAATTAATTTTCTATTATGACAGCAAAAATATTCTCCTTAAAACGGCTTATCCTTAAAATTACTTACTTTTTTATTTTCTTTCAACTTTACTTTAATTTTTTTTAACCTTATTTTTATCTTTTAACTTCTTTTTCGTTTTTGTTTGTTTATTGAGAAGTTCTTTTTACTTTTAATTCTTTGAATACTTGAAATCCTTTTCATCTACAGGTTCGTTTATTTTACACACTTTTTAGTACAACATTTAATGCTTCTGGTGCCACAAATTGAAACATCATTGTACGACTGATTTGAACATAATTAAAAACGAAACAATTTAAAAAATGTACTGGTTTTATTAATGAAATACTGTAAAATATTGATGTAGACATTCAAAAACCAATCACAAAAACTACTACACGGTTAATCTTAAGCCAATTAATTAAAACCACTAGTGTAGTACAAAGTGGAGCCAAGAATCTGAAAATCTATTATCGGCAAAACAAAAACAAAGGATAAATCGATTAATGGCTGGTAAATTCGTCCAATAATTAAGCCATTTCGTTTTTATTGTCCCTTTATTGCGTTCACTTACTTCCGGACTTATTGAAACTCATGGAACTTCGTTTATGGCTCAACTCTTTAATGTACTGTTATTTTAATCACGCCATAAAAAGGAGCAAATGAATTGGAGCCAATAGAAAAGTCATTGGCGTACAAGTGTCTCTACTGAATCTTAAAATAAATTAATATTTAGAATTTTGTATTAATTTTTTTTTTCTTATAAGAAATAAATATTTTTTGCATAATATTAAAATTAGGTTAAGTTACAGGTAAAGAATACTCAAAAGAACAGTTTTATATTTTAAAATGTATACACACGTGTATTTGTATAGTGGACTGAACAAAACTAGGAAAACTATTTATTTTCGAAAAAATAAATAAAATATAAATTTTGCTTCTTTCAAAAGTTAAGTTTAGTATCTTTTTTCTTTAGTAAAATAATGACAGACACAAACATTTTTTCATCGGTAATTCACTGAAGCAAATAGATTCAACTTCTATTTGATTTATTAGTATTATTTTTAAAATATAAACCTGAATACAATTTTTTTTAAAAGGTGAAAATAAAAAATCCTCTTTCAGTTGATACTCGTCATCTGTAGGAATAAAACTTATTGAGTACTCTAAAATGTAAAGTACTCATACAATTTTGTGTACTGAGTCTTATATATTGATATAATAAAAGTGAATCATACCTCTACATGGTGAAGCAAAAATACCAATATTTTTAACCAGATACAAAGATACACAGATACACAGCTATACAGATACACAGATTTACAGATACACATATCACAGATACACATATTATACAGATGTACAGATATAGGTATAGATATACAGATATGTAGATAAACAGATACACAAATGCACATGTTCATAGATACACAGGTGCACAGATACACAAATACACATATGCACGGATGCAGAGTTACACAGATACACACTTTAAACTTATAACATCCATCTGTTTTCATCGAGGGTTAAAAAGGTAAGTCGTTAACCAATATTTGGGTTCTAAAGTGAATAGTTACTGAGTTTAAGGTGTCAAAATTAATTTTAAAAAAATGTGCTTCATCCTGTACAAGAACATATTTTCCAAGTAATTAATATAAAGCTACCATAAAGCTACCATTGGATTATACTTATACAGATATCTTTATTGGTTATTGTAAAGCATTGCATATAAATATAAAAATATAATTATAACTAGTTTATATAGGTCTCCATCAGCTAGTGAAAACATTTTTATATATGAACTCAGGCATTATCTAGAACAACCTCTCAATGTGTTGAGCTACTTTGTTAATTTTGGAATAAACAGCGAGCTACCCACACGGAAGCCACGTAACGCAACGTAAATGAAATAATCCAGAGTTAATTTATCATTATATGTATTTATTTTACTATTTAACTGGTAATACATAATACATAGGTACTAATAATAAACTAATAACAAAATAACTAATATTACTAGTACGTACTTGTTCATAGCTACATTCCTACCTACCAATCGAAGGTGTTTGAAAAATAAACACAAACTTTTATCCAGCCACAACGGCATGTCACGTAAGATTTAAAAATAATTAATAATAACAACAAAAAAGTAACGCACTATCATGAACATAAACATTGAAAAATAAAAAAGCACGTTCAATGAGAAGGCTGACACTCAGACTCATCGATAATTTTTTTAATGTTTACAGTATAATTTGATGCAGCCATTCGAATACAATTATCCAAATGTTCATCTGTAAGTCGATTGCGATATTTGTTCTTAATAAACTTCATATTGGAAAAAGAAGATTCACACAAATAGGTTGAACTGAATAATGCTTTCACTTTCAAGGCAACACGGCATAGAACTGAATATTTGTCTTTACTTACAATAGGCCAGATACATTTGGTACTTGAGACTAACCATTTTAAGGCTAAATCATTTTGAAACTCAATTACTTCCATTTCTGTTGCAGCGATGTCTTCGCCAAAGTTCTGCATAACACAAGTTGCAAACTGTTGGATATCAATTTCCATAAAGGGTGAAACAACAAACTGCGCTACTAAAGCCATTTCGTTGAAATCCTTAAAACGATTTTTGAAGTTATTCTTCAGGGTAGAAACTATTTCTACATTATATTTGCTGTCATAGGGTTCTAATGGATTTTGAGATATTTTTTCTGAAAGAATAGGAAAGTGCTTGGCATCGCTGTTAATTAGGTTTTGTTCACAAAACTCCAGCTTTTTGATAATGCTTTTATATCAGAAATCATTTCCGCTAGTTCTTTGTCTCTCCCCTGAAGCTGCAAATTAAGTTCGTTTAATTTCTCTGTAATGTCCACGAGAAAACCAAAATCTCTAAGCAAGATTGAATTTTCTATTTCCGGAGTCGGTTCATCGCGTTGTTTGAAAAATTAAACTATGCCAGATAGGACATCATTAAAACGTTTCAGCACCCGTCCTCTACTTAACCATCGGACTTCAGAGTGAAGGAGTAGGTCCCCGTATTGACAGTCAACTTCATCGGCCAAGGTTTTGAATAATCTTCTTTGTAACGCTTGAGCTCTAATCTTGTTCACAATTTTTACCACCAGTTTCATAACGTTGTTTAGTTTCAGGAAATTTCCACATAATGCTTGTTGATGGAAAATGCAGTGGTAACAGAGAAATTGCGGAAAAGTTCAATATTTACGACATAACGCCACCAGACCCTTATCACAACCCACCATAGCTGGAGCGCCATCGGTTGTCAAGCCTATCATTTTCGATATTGGAATTTTCTCGGGAGAAATAATATTTTTTAAATGAGAAAACAACTCCTGTCCAGTAGTGTGTCCTTTCAGTGGAATAAACTTCAAAAGATCTTCTTTAATCGTAAAATCACTAAAAACTATCCTGACGAACACGACTATCTGGGCAGTGTCAACGACATCTGTTGATTCATCCAGTTGAAGTGAAAAATAAACACAGTTATCTAAGTCAGTTCTTAACTGTAAAAAAGTATAATTGCTCATTACTTCTACACGTCTCATCACTGTATTAGCAGAAAGTTGCATAGATTTTATAGCTGAAACTATCTCGTCTTTATTTCTAAAGTTGGCAAATAACGAATCAGCAGCTTCTAAAAACGCCTGTTTTATCATTTCCCGTCTTCATAAGGTTTCTTTTTTTGTGCAATTATCTGGGACACACGGTACGATGCTTCAGTTGCAGCCTTATTTTTGTCGACTGTTTTTAAAAATATTGATTGTTGTCCTATTAACTGCTTTTTTAACTGTTTCAGTTTCTCCTTTCTGGCGGCAGAATGTAGTGGGAATTATTTTTCAAAATTAGAATGTATAGTTTTATAATGTCTCTCAATATTTCCTTGTTTAGCAACGGAGACCGAAGTATTACATAACAAACACACATTTTTATTAAAGGGAAATAAAAGACTCAAAGTCTGTCGACCACATAAATTTATTCGGTTGGGTTGCAAGCGCTTTCGACCTAAAAGGTCATCATCAGGCAAAAATTTTTGAAAGTGAGTAGGTAGGTAGGTACAATCTGCAATAATAATTTAGGATAACAAAACGTTTTTTTATAGAAATGCTAGGTGTCTTACCACTATGTGTCCACAGAAAAAATTAAATGTTGAATTAAAATTTTAAATTGTAAAAATAAAAATTATATCATATTATTATCTCAACCATAATTGTAACTACGTGTCTTCCATCATATGTCAGTTGTCAAATGTCGTAAATTCTCCACCATTTTCTCATTCAACTTCACCCTTGAATGACGAAGGTGCTAAGTGAAATTCCTGAAGTTAAGCAAAGTATTAATTAATGATACCCCTTAAGCCTAGGCTTAAGGGTGTACACAAACCAAACTCCGTCTACCCCATTTGTACTGGGGATAGGGGGAGCAACGGTAATTTTCGAAAAGTTACATTTTTCACATGGTGCCTTAAGCACACATGTGGAACTTCAAATTTGAAATTATCTTTTATAACCACCTTCATTAGATGGAGGCAGGCGAGGTTCAAGAGTAAACAATATCCAACCTCGAATTAGGAAGGCAGTACGTGCCAATTTGTATAATTTTTATTTTTACAATTTAAAATTTTAATTCAACATTTAATTTTTTCTGTGGACACATAGTGGTAAGACACCTAGCATTTCTATAAAAAAACGTTTGGTTATCCTAAATTATTATTGCAGATTGTACCTACCTACCTACTCACTTTCAAAAATTTTTGCCTGATGATGACCTTTTAGGTCGAAAGCGCTTGCAACCCAACCGAATAAATTTATGTGGTCGACAGACTTTGAGTCTTTTATTTCCCTTTAATCTACTTCGGACCACTTTGAGATATGGATAATATTTGGAATTTACACATTTTTATCTTTAACTTCTGTAAAAAAGTATTGTTCTTCCCATTCCGAATGAAAGTGGTATGTCTTTACCTTCTTACAACTGCTTGCCATAATATTATTTTTTGTTGTTCTCTACCAACCCAACCGCTGGACGTTGGTTACGCGTTCAGTTTTAAACTAAGCGCAATGTCGCCGCGCCGCGTGCGTATTTATCCCGTTCAAAGCAATCCTGATCGTTCTCGAACACTAACGCGCTGGTCCGGCTGGTCGGTTCTAGCCGATTCTAGCTTGATGGCGTTAGCGGCAGATCGCTCACCGCAACGTTGCCGCTGTTTATGTTTAATATTATGACAATTAGATTTTTTTGTGGAATTTTCGGAAGCTTCTCTGATTTTTGCAGTTTGTATTTTTTAAATTAAAATCGTTGTGAGAGCTACCAGAATTGCCTTCGCGAGCTACCGGTAGCTCGCGATCGACAGGTTGGCGACCACTGATCTAGAACAAACCAAACAGTTACAGGTCTTTTCTCATCTTTTGGGTAGGTGATATAAACATAAACATTACGCTTAAAAAATGATACTGTAAATAATTATTAATTTTATTTCAATGATTAACAAAAATACGAGACTAATGTCTGATGGTTCAGGTAACTGTCTTGATCATATTTTTATTAAAAATAATATTCCAAATTTTGAATTTGAATGTATCTCAATGGTATTTGAAAACAACATCACTGATCATAGGGCTACAACACTAGGTTTACCTATTCAAATTTTAAAAAATCCAGATAATTCTAATAAAAATGTATGTTATATAAATTATGAAAACTTGAGAAATGATTTAAATCATTATGCTTGGACTAATTTTCATAACACAACAGATGTTGATACTTTGGTACGTGCGTTTATTTCATTATTGAAGGAATTAGTAACAAAAAATACTTTTATCAAAAAAAAATAAAAAAAATGTAACATTAAATGCAAGCAATGGAGTACTGCAGGTATTGTAAATTCAGTCAATGAGAAAAATAGATTATAAATTAGATCCAGAAAATAAGGAAAAAAAAAGCATCTACCTTGATTATAAGAAAAATTTGCAAAAATTGATAAGAAACTCAAAAAGTATTTATTTTAAATATTAACAAGAACACTTCAAAAAATGTATGGAATGTCGTTAAAAATATTTGTGTAAATGACAACAAAAAAGAAATGAAAGAGATAGTTACCACTAAAAAAGAAATTTGTAATACTCCTGAAACCATTGCAGAGGCATTTAATCATTTTTTTATTAATATTTTAGAATCGTATGCTAAAAATATTACGAAACCAAATAAGTACCACTCACTGAGATAAACTCAAAATCTTTTTTTTTGCGTCCTGTAAATACTAATGAAATTCTTGACATTATCAAGTCTCTAAAAAATAAAAAATCACCAGGATTTGATAACATAAAAACAGAAAATTTCAAAGAAACTGCTGATTTAATAGTACAACCAATTTGTCATATCATAAATAGAATATTTGTTTCCAGTAAAGTTCCAGATGAATTTAAAATCGCGGTTGTAACCCCTATACATAAAAAAGGTGAAGTAAAATATATAAATAATTACAGGCCAATCTCAGTTATAACTGTACTGACTAAAATATTCGAAAAAGCTTTAAAAAATAGAGTACCCATATTTTTTAACGATTGTAACATCTTATCAGAAAAATAATTTGGATTCAGAGAAGGTTTATCAACAAATGATGCCATAGGAAAACTTGTTTATGAAATTACAAAATGTTTGGAAATAAATAAACCGGTGTTATGCGTTTTTCTTGATCTGGCTAAGGCCTTCGACACTGTGAGCCATACACAGATGTTGGAAGCTTTGGAAGCTGCAGGTATACGTGGGGAACCTAAACAATTACTTGCAGATTATTTAACAAATCGAAGACAAGTGATCAAAATAAACAAGACATTTAGTAAAGAAAAAAATAGTTAACTACGGTTTACCACAAGGAATTGTTTTGGGAATGCAGGAACTAATAAGATTACATGGTAAACAATGATTTGTACTTTGAGCAAAAGTACACAAAAAAGCAGTTAATTTTTAAATTTTTGTAATTTTTTGACAAATAAAAATCAAATAATATTGTTATACAAAAAGTAATTTAATTTTCTCCAAAGTAAATCCATAAAACCAATCTTCAATAAAACTTCCAACATAAATAAGGTTTTAAAAAGTGACTACCAGAATAGCGCTCGTGTACTAGAAGGGAAAGATCCAATTATATATAGTTATATAGATCTTTACGATTGTAAGTTCAGTAGCTTTTCTTGATGTCGTTTTTAGTATTTTAGGCCATACCCTTCGAGCATATATACCCTCTTATTTATATATGGGTGAGATATCCATTTAACAATAGATATCATTATTGTGATTATGTTATCTGAATTATCGACTGTCAGTACTTTAGGTGTCTTTCTGGTACAGTAATGCCTTCTTAATTTCCTACATTTTAAAGGACACTTTTTGTTTATAAACAAAGATAGTTCTCCTTACCTCTACACTCCAAGTGTACCGTACAATCCATCCGGATAATGCGGCAAAGGGCAGAAGTGCACTTATAATTAAAGATTTTGTACATCATCAAGAAATGGGTTTTTAAACCGTAGAACTACAGGCCAAATCTGTTAATATTAAAACAAACAATTATGCTATTGTGATCACAGCTTTATATATAGCCCATCAAGGAATGCTAGAAAGAAAATTAATAAGTTGACTTCCTGGATAACCAGATACAGAATAGTAGGAAACTTTAATACAAAACATACACTCATGAATTCCCAGGAAGTATATTTTTTTTAAAGCTACGTTTTTAAAGTAACTTCTGCATAAAAAGCAGATGTGTATGGGCGAACGTTAAAGCTCTTCAATCTAAAACAAACTTTAGTTCTTCTCTTGGTGTACATGGAATCATTGCAGTAAAAAATCATCTTTAAATCTGCAGAAAAGCTTAATTTTTTGAAGAAATCTATTCCAAAAATATATTAATATTTGCTAAACTCGACAGTTGACTCCAGTAAACTGGACTAATAAAATGATTAAAAAAACCAAAAAAGGTTGACAGCTGTGTGCACGTAGTTTAGATTCAAAAGAAAAAACTTGTATTTCGTGCAAAACTTTTTTATTAATCAATGCAAAGCGCTTTCGGCTTATTTGCCATCATCAGTGCTCATCTACAAAAATTGTGGATGTAAACTTACAATTTAAAAAGATTTTTTAAAAAATATATTATAAAATCTGAATTAGACTTTTAAGTCAAAAGTTAAAATAGTATATATACAATTGTTTGAACAAATTAAAAATTACAAGAAACAAACAAAGTGACAAAAAACTGGTATTGGGAATAGTGAGTGTGGGATAAGCCCTTACAAATCAAATCTGATCTCCAGAAGCAAGTTAGCTTGTGTGGAATTAAGGAATCATGCCACCCTCACTATTCACAAAATTGAAAAAAGGTTAACAAATTAGTTGAAATTTAAAGAAATTTACAATTAGAGGGTGACTGTGGAAGATATATTGAAATTTGAATCTAGAATACAATATTTGATATGAAGAAAGTAAAACGCAGAAGGCCAAAGTAAAAAAACTGAAGGTTTTTTTTTATTTATATGTTTTATATACATTATAATTATGAAAAAGTCTACCTACTGTCCACAACGTATCCAACAAGTTCCTGGTCATCCTCACTCCCAAAATTATATATTTCGGGATATTTACAACTTGATAAATCATAATTTTATTGATATTAATATTTTCAAATTTAAATTTCTCTCTTCATTTTGGTTCAAGTTGTTTAACCGTTTCCACATGACAGTAGTGACAAGCGACACTTGAAGACTTTGACTTGTCAAATGTCAACAGAAGGAGGTGCGTTCACCTCAGTGTGGAACATGTTTCTCCGAGTGTGATTCGAGTGATTGGAGGTTAACGGAGATCAAAATTTGTTATTGAATTTAAAGATTTAATTTATTGTTAGTTAAATTTAAATAAATGTTTAATATAAATGATATTATTATTTTGATGTCAAGACAAAACAAAAATGTCACTCGCGTGATTCTGATGTGCCAGCCCGGGCTCTGCAGAACATTCTTTCAGAGAACCCAAGATGGCACAACTGAACCCGCGGTCCCTAAAGGTGAATCTGATCTTTAGTCCTAAAAATTACTAAATCACTCAACAAGCGTACTCATGGTTAAAAGAGACAAAATAGAGAACAAAAAAGTTTTAAACAAAGGAGTACCATGGTCCCAAAGGTAGGCTTTGATGGGTGAAATCGAGTTTAGGAGGGGATGGCTCTCGAAGGCTTGTGTTGGGTGACTCGGACCTACATCATCATAGAGGGTTAATTGAGTTGTCTATGGAGTGGTATGAAATTTCTGTTAAGGTTCACTTGAGTGTTGAGACAGAGTATATTGTTTTCTCTTTCGAGAGTAATTTCAACATCTTCATGAAAATCTAATAAATTGAAATTTTTTGTGTTTAAGTTAACTAATAATTTGGAGTTTTTTGTTGGGCTGAAATTATGTTGATTGAACCTTAAGTGATGTCCGAATGCAGATGTGTCCGGCTTCTTGATGTGCTCGCCTATCCGGACTCCCAGAGATCTACAAGTTCTGCCATCTATACTGGCATCGCAATCGCTGCATTGCAACCTGTATACTCCACTCTTATCTAACAAATTCGTTTTGTCTTTTGTGTTGACTAGATGGGAGTCTAGTTTATTAATTGATTTAAAAGATACTTTGATGTTATCTACGTTGTTAGCAAAAATTTTTGAAATGCTCTTAGCTAAGTTATTTTCCCAGAAGGGGATTGATATGTAAAAATTATTAATGTGACTTAAATTGGGGTAGGCTAATTTTTGAATTTTCTTGAACTTAATTTTGGTGATTAGAGATTGAATTATGTCCGGGTCATACCCGTTGTTAAATGCAATTTGTTTAAGTATATTTAATTCTAGAAGATAATTAATTTTATTTAGAGGAATTGAAAGAAGTCTATGAATATAGCAATAGAAAGCAGACATTTTATGTTGGTGGGGGTGATTTGAAGAATAGTGTATCACGTGGTCTGTTTGGGTGGGTTTTCTATATATGCTAAATTCGAATTTGTTACCCTGTCTATAGACAGAAAGGTCCAAAAAGTTCAAACAACATTCTTTTTCGGCTTCCAGAGTGAATTTTATATTAGGATGAATAGTATTAATTGAGTTTAGAATATTAGAAGCCGTGTTGGCGTTACCATTTATTAAGCAAAAAATGTCATCGACGTATCTGTGGTAGATTAAAATATTTTTATGTTGTGGAATAATGTAACTAGTTTCTAAATGATTCATAAAGATATCAGCGATTAAAGGAGATAGGCCACATCCCATAGCAAGGCCATCCGGTTGTTCGTAGGTGATATTGTTAAAAGTAAAGAAATTGTGTGATAAGCACAAGTTTAAAAATTGAAGAATGATGGTTGTGTTATTGACAGAGACGTTTGAACTTCTCAGAACCTCCCGAACCAAAGGCATGGTCTCAAACCTTGGGACTGAGGTATACAGGTTGCTGACATCGAAAGAAACCATGGTGCAGTTGTCAGGGATGTTGAAGTTTTTGATTTTATTACAAAATTCTAAGCTATTACTTACCGAGTTGGCTGGTTTGAATTGTGTGAGATCATGAATTAACAATAATTTAAATCTTTAAATTCAATAACAAATTTTGATCTCCGTTAACCTCCAATCACTCGAATCACACTCGGAGAAACATGTTCCACACTGAGGTGAACGCACCTCCTTCTGTTGACATTTGACAAGTCAAAGTCTTCAAGTGTCGCTTGTCACTACTGTCATGTGGAAACGGTTAAACAACTTGAACCAAAATGAAGAGAGAAATTTAAATTTGAAAATATTAATATCAATAAAATTATGATTTATCAAGTTGTAAATATCCCGAAATATATAATTTTGGGAGTGAGGATGACCAGGAACTTGTTGGATACGTTGTGGACAGTAGGTAGACTTTTTCATAATTATAATGTATATAAAACATATAAATAAAAAAAAAACCTTCAGTTTTTTTACTTTGGCCTTCTGCGTTTTACTTTCTTCATATCAAATATTGTATTCTAGATTCAAATTTCAATATATCTTCCACAGTCACCCTCTAATTGTAAATTTCTTTAAATTTTAACTAATTTGTTAAACTTTTTTCAATTTTGTGAATAGTGAGGGTGGCATGATTCCTTAATTCCACACAAGCTAATTTGCTTCTGGAAATCAGATTTGATTTGTAAGGGCTTATCCCACACTCACTATTCCCAATACCAGTTTTTTGTCACTTTGTTTGTTTCTTGTAATTTTTAATTTGTTCAAACAATTGTATATATACTATTTTAACTTTTGACTTAAAAGTCTAATTCAGATTTTATAATATATTTTTTAAAAATCTTTTTAAATTGTAAGTTTACATCCACAATTTTTGTAGATGAGCACTGATGATGGCAAATAAGCCGAAAGCGCTTTGCATTGATTAATAAAAAAGTTTTGCACGAAATACAAGTTTTTCCTTTTTAATAAAATGATAATGTTCAAACTGGTCAAGACTAAACTACTGACTACGTCTTAACTGAGCTATATTGCTGAATTTTCTATAAAATATTTTTTAATGATGTATAACTTTCTCTATTAAATTTTTGTATTAGATTGACAAAAGGTAGGTGAATAACGTATGAGAAAGACGTTCCTCTTTAATCATAAAATTGAAGGAGTTGAGCGTTTGCTGAAATATTGACGCAGTTCCTAATAATACGTTTTCGCCAGACCACCCTGTATATAATTATGTACATGCTTTATTTTGAATAAAAAAAATATTTATTGATTTAAGTTTCACGTTTGAATACTTATATCATTTTCAATCAAGAGTAGATTAATATAAAATCTAACGTATCGTTCGTCCTGAAATTCTCTCTAAGGTCGATACAAACTCCATTAGCAAAATACGACCTTCGCAGAAAAAAAAGCAGTCTAATTTTCGCTAACTAATAACTCCGTATAAAACGAGTCTTTAATTTAGTTGGCTAACGCTGGCCTACTGACCCACTTGCTTATAACGTCAGCGACAGTCTTCTGTTTTCGGTTATATTAATTCCGCCGCAGCTACTACATGTCGGCTAACACGTATTTACACGCTTATAAACGAGCTGCTTCAAGGAAGTAGATTAAATTAAAATGAGATAAATTCGTCAAAACGCACCATTACCAGGGTCAGCACAGAAAATTTGAAAGTAAAAATTGCTATTTTTTACTATTAAGAGCTATTGCACTGCTCACAAATGCAATCAAAATGTGTGAATTTCGAGTATTTGGTTTTTATTCTAGACGGCACAATAATGAATATATTTTATTAATTTTTTTTTTGCAAAAAGATAATGACTTGGACTATCATCCTACAGACGCTTTTGTTTAAAATATAAACGGTTCAACCAGAAAAAAATCTATAAGTTCAATAAAATTGTTAAAAAGAACCTAACTTTACCAGACAAATTATTATATTAAAAATACATTGTTTTTCAAATACAACGATGTAAATGTAGTTTCATCTTTTCTTAAGAGAATAAAAAAATAATAATTAAAATTGGATTTGAAATAAAGATGTAATCATATAAATACGGAAAGTTGTTATTCCCAGAAATACCTATAAAACTCAATATTTTAACTCCCTTCTCTCCACGATTGCATTTTCATCGACGCATCGCTCGGCATCAATCGACTAGTGCAAAGCACTGCCCGAAGGTTGTTTGGCGTATTTCAATTTTTGTCAGTGCTGGACTCACCCATCATTAACAGTGACATTAATGGTTCTTTACATTCGTTTAGGTAAAAATAATAATTATTAGGTACATTCCTTAATACCTACACAGTGTGTTAAAAGGAAATATTGTTAATTAGTTAAGAGCTGTTGCACTGTTTACTATTACAATCGAAATGTGTGAATTTCGAGCAAATTCTTTTAATTCTAGAAGTCACAAAAATAAATATATTTTATTAACTTTTTTTTAAAACAGTGGAACCATCATGTAAACGTTTTTAATAAAAAGCTAAAGGGTACTTCATGAATGTTTATTTAAAAAAACTGAAGAAATCTTTATCAAATTTTAATAAGAAATAACAAATCTATCAAGGGCTTGTCCAAACTTAAAATACTTTTGGAAATAATATAAGGAAGAAAAAGAGTTAGGTACACCACATTTTAAACCGACGATAATAAATTAAAAACAAACTAGTTTTGTTTTATTTTTGAATCCTTTTTTTTTGGTTTTTTGTTTTCGATTGCTTTTAAAATATAAGCTGGTTCCCTTAATGGCATCCCTCTAACGTGTCTTGGTAATATACAATTCATAAAAAAACTTTTTAATTTTTGCTCCATTTTGTTTCGCCAAAAATCATTTCTCTTTAGTATGTACTCTACTTTAAATGAATATTTATTTATGGTCTATCCAAACACCAAAGATACATCCTTTCCGGCCAGTAATATGTAACTGGCCTTGTATTTGGTAATACCATTGGTGTTCTGTATTTACTACATGTTCTCCAGTTTTTTTATCAGTAATCCAAAACGGAATTTTCTTTTTTCTATTGCGTCGTCCACTTCCATTTTATACGCTGAATATGGACATTTTACCTCAACCACAAGATCATCGCTAACGATTCCATTTGGTGTTGCACCTCAAAAATAATAATTTTTTATATTTTTTTTTTCTAATGTTTTTAGTGTATACAAATATTTTATAATATTTTTTATTTTTAATATAAAATAAACGGTACTAGAGTCGGCATATTTTTAAATAAGAAAAATATTACATATTATTTACCAACCTAAATATGGATATTCTCGGACGATAAAAATTCCACATTCTTCAATTAAAATGTTTTCTTGTTCTTGTAGTTGGAGTAATGCCACTTTCTCATATTTTTTTCCATGAGAAATGGAAGCTGCTTTTGGAGATGACTCATGAACTATTCTTTTTACTAATGGTCCACTCAAAGTAGTGCTTCTTCTAGTACATACTTAAAATGTGACGCTGTAATCATTTTCCTTCGGACTTCAAGCCATAAGCTACTATTTGCCTGGGAAAGAGTTTTTTCTTGAATTGAACTTTTTTCAGAATCAGATGATGGTAATCCTTTTAGAAAATCGTTTTTCTTTGCCTCAAAAATATTTTCCTCCAAATCTGGTTTGCTGCATTTTTGGCCATAGTCGAAATCGGTATTGGTCGCCCGAACCCTTTTTTTTCTTATACTAGATTTAGCTTTTATAGCCCGTAAGCGTCGTTGTCTTTCCAATTTATTTGCTACTAGCGATGAGTTACTTCTCAAAGTTTTCTTTAGTTCAGAATTACCACATTTTGAATTGAATGAAACAACTGCAGCAAAACACCTACTTTGGTACCATCGTCCTTTTGAATAATTAACTCTTTTACCCCCTACAAATTTGGCGACAATAGAGTGAAATTTTTCAACAATATTGCTGTCAACATCATATAACAGACTTCTACTTTGGTCTGACAAAGAATGTAATATTTGCTGAAGTCTAATAAAAAATTCGGGACTAGATTTCAAATTAGGTACAACATTGAGAGTGTCATCTGAATTTTTTTTACAAAAATATTCATCTCAATTCGAATGTTGCCCAAATATATGTAGAACAGAATTATCTATATCCTTTTTTAGCAATAAAATATTTTTAGAACTGCCTATATTTATGGTATTGTTTTTTCTATATGCCATTGCCTTTGTAATCGATGTTCTGAATCGAAGAATATTTTGGGACAATAACTTTCTCAATTTTATTGGGAAGCGTGTATCCAGGGAGTTTTTTTAATTTATTTGAAAAATTTCTGAGTAAGTGATTTCTATACTCGATTTTTTCAACAGTTAAATTATCATAGAGTCTATTCTCTAAATTTTTTTATAAGTGCTACTATCACCATCAGAAATTAGCTTTGCATATTTAATGCCGTGCAATTTTTCGCTATGTTTAAACCCTCTAACAAAATGGTGGATTCCATTCCTGTAGAAGTTCCAGTATAATTTTTATGTTCAATTTGTTTATTGGCTAAACAAATCGAACAAAACTTATTTTTAATTTTAATTTAATTTAATTTTTAATAACACTAACACAATACACTGCGTATCGAATCTTTCAAATTATACTGAGTCCATCCCAAAACAATATTTGTCTATCCGTGTCCTATACGGTAGTTACGGATGCAATTGAATGAATGTCTCTAACAAGGGTTTCTTTCTTTTGAGGTGGGAGTATTGGAGGAGATACCTACTGCAAATTTCCCCTGAAACGAAATTCAAGCGTCCAGAGCAATAACTCTTAAGGCCGCTAATTCACTGTACTTTAGATGACCAAAACAAAAGTTTACAACGTCATATTGAAACTTTAGTTGGTGAAATTAAAAAAATTAACTGCTGTTTTTCATTTTCTTCTAGTAATATAGGAAATTCCTGAGGCTTAAATATGACGATCTAACCCAACTTACCTCAGTCCAAAAGTGGATGACTTCGGAAATACAGAGTGTTTAAAGTTCAATTTGGTTTCAGTTTTTCATAAATATTTTTTTAAATACAGTCCGGTCAAATTAGACCAAAAAATGCAAGTGAGGTTACATAAATTCGCACCTGGCTGAAAGTTGGTAGAATTGTTCAAAACGCCATTATAAATGAAACCTAAAAAGTCCTCATCAATCCGGCACCTGGAAAAAAATTTACTCGGGGTCAAAGGTCACAAATATGGGTTTTCGCGATTTTCAGCAAAACGGTAATTTTTATCACAAAATTAGTTCAGATCAAAATTGTAGAGCAGATAATTATCTATAAAAAATGTCTAAGATTTTTTTTCCTAAGAGCCACCGTTTCCTAGATATAACAATTCAAAAAGTTCGAAGAGTTGGAATCGTCGTAATATGTATAAGTACACTACGTATTTACATCACTAAAGCTGTAATACAAGTCAAAATATTACTCTATCGGTCAGTGTAACTTATACAAAAATAAAATATTATAATAATAATATTATACTCGAAAGTGTTCTATTGCATATGAACAGACAACATGAAGAACAAGAAGCCAGTACATTTATTGTAGGTCCTCCTCGTACTATAGCACGTGTGAGTGAATCAGCTTTTTGTTTTAAAAAACAATGCTTATTTTGCAGTCAGGAATTGAATGAAGAGCATGAGAAAAGAAAATCTTTGGATTCTCGCCGTAAAATTCAACAAGTAAGTACACTTACGAGCCCCTTCCCATTTCAGTTGGCCCAACTATTGAAATTTAGGAAATTCGTATTTAAAGATTAAAAATATAAATATTGCATGAACTTTCCAATTTTTATTCATTTAACAATATTTGAATTTGCACAAGCCATATTGCCAAATCTCCACTTTCCGCTTTGTTTCATAGTTTATTTTTTAACCAAATTGTAACCTCTGTACATTGAAATTTATGATAAATAAATATGAAAATTTATATTATATTTTGAAATAACAATTCTGTTTTGTTTTATGAGACATTTTTGAAGATTTTAAATTTAAATTTTGTTATTATCACTATTGAAAGGTATTATTGACATTAAAAATAAGGATCGTATTACTTGAAAATCTTTTTTATTTTTATGGGATTTTTAATCGATGTAAAAATTGGTACCTAAATATATGATTAAAGTAAAATAGTTATTTCAATCTGCTTATTCCCTGGTTCCAAATAATTAAATATAAAGAAGAGGAAGGAATGGATGGCATTAGGTCTATCAAAATCTATTAAAAACAAAAATAAACTATATACTTTACATGTAAAATATCCTCAAAATCCTGAATTAGAACAACAATATAAAAATTACAAAAAACACTTGGTAAAAAATACAAAATCGGACTACTTAAAAAAAAAATCTGATGTGTCCAACACATGACTTTCCTATCTAGTTATTATAGGCTTTTTCCGGTTATTTTGTAAAACCTATTGCAGCATCTCTATAAATATTTAGAGGATAAACTAAATATATGCATTGTCCACATACATCTACCTCGAAACATTTTTCTATAGATATTCATGGAAAACGAAAATACTGAAAAATTTAAATTTCCTACAATTTTTTCATTACGGTCCATTTTAGAAAAATCATGTATTAACAAAAATTATAGAGATCGATATCCAAACAACTTTTATTTCAAAAACTTTCATAAAAATCAGAATTTTGCACATTTTGTCAAATTTCTCGAATACGGACCATTTCAGGAAATTTTTACATAAAACAAAAATTATAGATAAAAATATTAGAAGTAACTTTTATTTGAACAATTTTCTTCTCCAAACATAAATAACAGATATATTCCATAAAATATAAAAACGGCCTCCCATAAAGTACCCCTCTAGATGTTCCGACTTTAAAATTTATTAACGTTTGATTCCAACTATTTGTTTATTTTTTTTAATTTTATGTTAAATAAATATTTTAATGTTTTCTACATATTTTTTGTGATTAAACGAATTCGAAAATGATTTAGTTGCTGCTGAGGCTAAGTATCATCATGACTGCTTTAATTCCTTCTTGAAACCGTCCACTGGGGTTAAAGTCGGTCGTCCTCACGATGAAACTACGAATCTAGCAATGGAGGAAATATTCACTTATATCGAAAAGAGTGATGATTGTCAGTTTACTTTGAACGAATTAAAAAATGTTTGTAAAACTACAATTATAGATAACCGGACGCTAAAGCTGCGATTGAAGCTAAAGTATGGTAATAAAATTATTATCACTGAAAAATCAGGAACTTCAACATTCATATGCTTAGTAGACAATTATCATGATATTTTGAATCAAGCTTGGTATGAAAATAAATTGAATAAAAAAGAAGAACGACTCAGAATCTTAGAAGCTGCTGCAGCAATCATCCGCGAAGATATTCAATCCACTATGTTAGATAATTCTAATTACCCTCCACCAGGTCGCATGTTTGAAGATTTAAACAACGAAATCCCAGAGTCGCTGACCCATTTTTTGGATCAAGTGATTTTAAAAAATAAAAGATCAAATTTAGATCATTTAAAATTGATATGCACAAATATTAGCCATAGTATAATGGCTGCTCTTCGGCCGAGGTCTTTTAAGGATGATGAAGAAGAAGAACAAGGAGAAGAAGAAGAAGAAGAAGAAGAACAACTGGAAGAGGAAGCAGAAATATTTGAGAATTATGATTCCGACGAATAAATTTGCCTACTTTTTTTATTTACACCGCTTTTATCATTTTCAACTCTTGCCAATATCTTTTATTATTTAATAGTTTCAAATTAGAGTCAGAACAGATCGGTGGAATAGGCCTACCGGGGAAACCACGTTAAAAAAACGCGCTAAGTACACTACCTCAAAGGTGGTGTGGAAACGTGTGCATATTACGACAATTCCAACTCTTCGAACTTTTTGAATTGTTATATCTAGGAAACGGTGGCTCTTAGGAAAAAAATCTTAGACATTTTTTATAGATAATTATCTGCTCTACAATTTTGATCTGAACTAATTTTGTGATAAAACTTACCGTTTTGCTGAAAATCGCGAAAACCCATTTTTGTGACCTTTGGCCCCGAGTAAATTTTTTTCCAGGTGCTTTTTAGGTTTCATTAATAATGGTGTTTTGAACAATCCTACCAACTTTCAGCCAGGTGCGAATTTATGTATCCTTAAATGTCTAGATTGACCGGACTAATAATTGATGTATTTTCACAATATTTGAATAGGGGTGTTTTGTGGGATGCAAAAATTAAAAGCTGCTTTCATTTTTATTGTAAAATTTACAATAATATAGACCTGGACATACACGAAGTGAATCGAAATATTTCAAAAACAGCTGCTCAAATCAATTCGTATCACGTATATCTTTTTTAGGTAAAACACTGCAGAACAAGAATTTTTAAAAGTTATTTCTTTTCAAAGGACATTATAAGATTGAGACAAAATATATAAAAATCCTAAAAATATTCCCGAATTTCATATGGCATATGAGTCGTCTTCTATTTTAACCAATCAGAAAGAAAACTTGCTTTAAAATGACAAAGAAAATAATATTGTCAAATTTTCGTGTTTATCAAACCTTAAATTTCTGTCATCTGTTTCTTGATGGTATGTTGATGGTACATTTGAATATTATCCTAGTTTTTTCACTCAGTTGTTTACAATTCATGGTCTCAAAGATAATCATTACATTCCATTAGTTTTTTGTCTCCTTCCTAATAAAACATTCTTATCATACAATCTTGTTTTGGTAATGTTGTAATTGAAGGGTCTGGAAATGCGCCTGTGTGCACCATTCCTGTTCCGGCTAGTTCTGCCAGTTGGAATCGTTACATAGTTGCCAGGTTATATTTAATTATTTGGAACCAGGGAATAAGCAGATTGAAAAACCTATTTTACTTTAATCATATATTTAGGTACCAATTTTTACATCGATTAAAAATCCCATAAAAATAAAAAAATGTTCTGAAGATTTTCAAGTAATACGATCCTTATTTTTAATGTCAATAATACCTTTCAATAGTGATAATAACAAAATTTAAATTTAAAATCTTCAAAAATGTCTTATAAAACAAAACAGAATTGTTATTTCAAAATATAATGTAAATTTTCATATTTATTTATCATAAATTTCAATGTACAGAGGTTACAATTTGGTTAAAAAATAAACTATGAAACAAAGCGGAAAGTGGAGATTTGGCAATATGGCTTGTGCAAATTCAAATTCTAGACGTCAGTGCAGAGTGGTGTGTTTATGCGCATTTCTAGACCCGTCAACTACATCATTACTCTTCATTACCCTTGTTTTTAAGTATATAATAGAAGAGTGTGTCAAACTTAACCACCCTGTTTCGCCAAAAATGATGTAACATTCTAATATTACAATGTCACAATTTTTTAATAAACTCACCTTAACGTAGGATTTTCTATCCTTAATATATAAGCGCAGGTCTTATCCTGGTTCTCCAATTACAACTATGCCACTTATTTCAATTATTCCACTCATTTCAGCTAACGAACAGCGTATTCGCCAGTTGGTTAACTTACTATTAAATTTTATCATCTTGGTTTGTACAATTTATCCAAGATAGCACATCCCTGTATATCTCTGAAATATTGATTTTTATAATTTCTATTGAAATAACTTAATACAACCTTTTTTTTATAATTTCTATTAAAATACTCAAAATTTCACCCATCGAAAACAGATGTTTATCCTTACTGTCTTTCGGGGTGTATGACCTGAAGGCCATGTGGTTTATTGGTTAAATTGATAATATTTTGTAGCAAATGTCAAGCCGCCCTTAAACAAAACCCCGTTGGTATCTCAAAGAAGTTACATAAATACAGACAGTAGATTATATACTAATTTCATCTAGCGTTGTGACGGTCTCGATTGAGGTACATCGCAGCGTTAAGCGTCGAGGCGCCTAGCGTCGTGGTGGAAAGGAAGGTATTTAATACGATACTGTATTGGGACATATATACGGTAGAATTATGTAGGTGGTGCGGGACGTGATATTATGAAGGACATATTTGGGGACGGCAAGCGTCGGAAATAAGGCGTGGGACGTTGAGCGTCGAAATGAGTGTACGGTAGGAAATACTTAGATGGTGAGGAATGTGACAGCGTTCGAAACATAGGGAGTAGGACTGCAGGACGTTGGGCGTCGAGATGTTGACACCTTCGGGGATAGGAGGTATTGTAGGATAGACGTCGTTTAGGAAGAGCGTTTTAGGAAAGGTACTGACTACTGAACTTGAAATATAACTGGATACAAATAATAAATGAATGCTTGCACATCAAATAATTAAAAATGAATGAATCCGAGCTCATTTGGGTACGGCTTTTTATAATAAAGTTTTAATGGCTTTGTGACGTCTCTATGTCTTTAGTTCTCATAGAAATGAAATATTGCGGGTGCAGGGAGTGGGTTATTTATTATGTGCTTTGAAAGCTTTGTGTATCGAAATATTGTCGAAATCGGTGAAACTAGCAAGATAAGCGAGTTAAGTGTTTTAATAATAATTACTTCGTGAAAGAAATACGTTTTATGGTGTTTTTTTCTCTAGAAACTCAGCCACGTGCACCAAACTTGTATCTTATACGGACGTGGTTATAGCTATTATTTATTAGATGTCGTAAATAAGATTTAATTATCTGGGAGATTTTTCGTTAAATGAAGCATTTTGAATTTAATAAGAATGTAATATAGTATTTAATAAATGGAATTAATAAATTATTAAGGTACCTGGGTGCGGTAGGTTACCGTACAGACTACAATTTAAATTTTGAAGAAAGACCTTTAATTCATTAAAATTTATGTTGATACTCCTTATGTTAGTCTGTAAAATTTTAAAGTTATAAATATTTTTGCCAACATAATTACATAATGTCATTATCTAATTCTTTAAAAGCCACTTTTTTAAAAATATATATATATATATAAATAAACATTTTTTTATCTGGACAAATCAGCTTCAATTTAAAAAATTTCATGAACAAAAATTAATATAATAAAATGTGTAAAAAACTCATTTAAATCGTTTGAGAAATATAAATCAAATATTAAGCATAGAGGTATTACGTGGTCTTAAAATAGACCAAAACACATTATTTAAAACTAAACAATCAAAACAAAAATGACGATTTTTTGTTGATTTTTTAAATAAAATTTTTTAATTTTTTTGAAAATAATTTTTGAAACATTGATTACATTTATTGAAGAATGTAAAATTGAATCAATAATAAATCCTCCTGCACACTCACAAATGTTTTATCAAAATAAAAACTCGTTCAAAATACATATATGAGTTTGTATTTGAATTTAATCAAATTTTATTATAGTGTATGAATATTTGCCTCTAGAATAATTGCCATTTATTAAATAAAAACATGGGTAACCAGTCATTAAAATTTATATCTGAAATAAAATACAATTAACCAAATTTAAAATCATATTAATAACATATCTGCTCATTTAAAAAATGTTTGTATTGAATCAAACGCTCGCAAAACACGTTCAACCGAAACGCAACTAAATAAACCATTTAGTGCAACATTTCAAAGTACCTAATTCGAATTTCGACGATAATTTTTTCGCATCACTACTCCCAAAGTAATTATTTAATATGCAGTCAGACAACGCATTGACGTTTATGTTTTGCTAGTATTATGTTTCACAGTTAAATTGCACGATATGTTGCGCACACGGTCGGTGTATGTGTGTATAACTGTTAATTATTATTTCATAGGCATACGAGGATAACCGGATTTGCTTTATGCATTACTTATCCGTCGTAGTGACTCTGGAGGTGCCCGATAAACAAAGGAAACAGGGTCATAAGATACAAAAGTAAAGGCTGTGTTTGTGCAAATCTATTAATTTTTTCTGTAAAATTTAAGTAGGTATTAAATAATTTTTGTTAGCTGATGCCTTTTTTATTTTTTCCGAGATAAAGTTTAATAATTAGAACCAGAAGCCCTAACAGGTTAATTCATTTGGAAATACGCATACGCTAGGAGTAGATATAGAACACGGTGATTTTAAGTTGTAAATTCTATTATCTAAAATCAATATTCTAAATTAAATATTATACATTTAATAATCTATATTCAATATTTTACATTGAAAGTTCTAAATTCTATATTCTCAATTCCAGATTTTAAATTCTATTTTTTAAATCTAGTTTTTAAATTGTATATTCCAAATTCTATATTCTATGTTCTACATTCTAAATGATATATTCTATGTTCTATATTCTAATTGATATATTCTATATTTTAAATTATGTATTTTAAATTCTATATTCTAAATTATAGTCTAAATTCTCTTTTAAATTATATTGTAAATTCTATTCTAAATTCTTTTCTAAATTCTATACTAATTTCTATTCTAAATTATATTCTAAATTCCATTCCAAATTCTATTCCAAATTCTATTCCAAATTCTATTCCAAATTCTATTCTAAATTCTATTCCAAATCCTATTCCAAATTCTATTCCAAATTGTATTCCAACTTCTATTCCAAATTCTATTCCAAATTCTATTCCAAATTATATTCCAAATTCTATTTCAAATTTTATTCCAAATTCTATTCCAAATTCTATTCCAAATTCTATTCCAAATTCTATTCCAAATTCTATTCCAAATTCTATTCCAAATACTATTCCAAATTCTATTCCAAATTCTATCCCAAATTATATTCCAAATTATATTTCAAATTCTATTCCAAATTCTGTTCCAAATTCTATTCGAAATTCTATTCCAAATTCTATTCCAAATTCTATTCCAAATACTGTTCCAAATTCTATTCCAAATTATATTCGAAATTCTATTCCAAATTCTATTCCAAATTCTATTCCAAATTCTATTCCAAATTCTATTCCAAATTCTATTCCAAATTCTATTCCAAATTCTATTCCAAATTCTATTCCAAACTCTATTCCAAATTCTATTTCAAATTCTATTCCAAATTTTATTCCAAATTCTATTTCAAATTCTATTCCAAATTCTATTCCAAATTCTATTCCAAATTCTATTCCAAATTCTATTCCAAATTCTATTCCAAATTCTATTCCAACTTCTATTCCAAATTCTATTCCAAATTCTATTTCAAATTCTATTCCAAATTCTATTTCAAATTCTATTCCAAATTTTATTCAAAATTCTATTCCAAATTCTATTCCAAATTCTATTCCAAATTCTATTCCAAATTCTATTTCAAATTCTATTTCAAATTCTATTTCAAATTGTATTCCAAATTTTATTCCAAATTTTATTCCAAATTCTATTCCAAATTCTATGCCAAATTCTATTCCAAATTCTATTCCAAATTCTATTCCAAATTCTATTCCAAATTCTATTCCAAATTCTATTCCAAATTCTATTTCAAATTCTATTCCAAATTCTATTTCAAATTCTATTCCAAATTCTATTCCAAATTCTATCCCAAATTATATCCCAAATTATATCCCAAATTCTATTCCAAATTCTGTTCCAAATTCTATTCCAAATTCTATTCCAAATTCTATTCCAAATTTTATTCCAAATTCTATTCCAAATTCTATTCCAAATTTTATTCCAAATTTTATTCCAAATTCTATTCCAAATTCTATTCCAAATTCTATTCCAAATTCTATTCCAAATTCTATTCCAAATTCTATTCCAAATTCTATTCCAAATTCTATTCCAAATTCTATTCCAAATTCTATTCCAAATTCTATTCCAAATTCTATTCCAAATTCTATTCCAAATTCTATTCCAAATTCTATTCCAAATTCTATTCCAAATTATTATATTCTCAATACCATTCTATGTTTTTCTACGTTATATATTCTAAAATATATATTCTAAAATGTATATTCCAAAATATATATTCTAAAATATATATTCTAAATTCATTATTCTAAATTTATTATTCAAAATTCATTATTCCAAATTCATTATTCTAAATTAATTATTTTTGTAAATTCAATGTTTGAAATTTAATATCCTAAATTTATTATTCTGAATTTAATATTCTGAATTCAATGTTCTGAATTCAATATTCTGAATTCAATATTCTAAATTTTATATACTAAATTGTATATTCCAAATTTTTATTCTAAATTATATAATATTATGGAATTTTATATGTTAAATGTTCTAGATTCTATAATATAAATTCAATATTCAAAATTTAATATTCTAAATTCAATATTCTAAATTTTATATTAAAAATCCTACAATTCTTTAAATTTAAAATTCTAAATCCTACAATTCTCTAAAGTCTAAAATTCTGTAAGTTCTAATATTCTCTAAATTCTGTTATTCTCCAATTTCTACAATTCTCAAAATTTTCGAAATTCAAATTTTTTTCATTTCTAAAAATCTCTAAATTCTAAAATTAAATTCTCTAATTTCCGAAATTCTCCAAATTTTAAAATTTAAATTCTAAAATTCTCCAAATTTTAAAATTTACATTCGAAAATTTTTTAATTTCTGAAATTCTCTATTTTCTATATTTTAAATTATATATTCTAAATTCTACTATTCTCTAAATTCTACAATTCTTCAAACTCAAAATTTCTTTAAATTTTGAAATCTATATTTTAAAATTTTTTAATTTCTAAAATCTCTAAATTTTAAAATTCCAAAATTTCCCAGTTTCTATAATTCTACAAATTTTAAAATTTAATTTCTAAATTATATATTCTTAATTCTACAATTCTCCAAAGTGCGCAATTCTATAAATGCTACAATTCTCTAAATTCTAAAATTTGTGAATTTCCAAAATTTTCTAAATTCAAAAATTTTAATTCCAAATTATATAGAAATGTGATAGAAACCCACCGTTCAATGCCCGGAGTGCCTCGTCAGCAAAGTCAGCACTTTGCACCTTGGCGACAATGAACCCGAGATTATAAATACCATGTCAACGTGGGAATCAACGTTCTTTTTATTTTAATCATTTACGATAAACATTGTTAATTAAAGATCCATTTTTGTATATTTTTTAAATAAATAAAGTTTGCTTTTTTTTGGAAACTTAAAGTGTTGTTAACTTAACTGGCGCTGCGAACAGGATTCTTCGTACAGAAAACTCACTTTTCCTGGTCAACTCAGTTGTTTAACGAAAAATCCACCGAACCTAGGACGAGAGGAAGAAGTAGCATGCAGAGGACATCTTCAGTGATCATCCTTTTGTGAGTACAATTTTCCTTTATCCTTTATGAGCACTTTAGATAATATTTCCGAAGAAAACTTACACGTTATATTAGCCGGTCTCAAATTAGAGACTACCGACATTTCTGATCAAGCGAATAGTTCTCAACTTTCTCAGAATCCCTCTGAAAATTTTCGAAACGTTCTTCGCCCCGAAATGCCTATGACTAATAGTGATATTTCTAGCCTTTGTGCTACTTTACCCGAATTTTCTACAGGAGATAACCTCTCCACATTTATTAAATCAGTAGATAATTTAATCGTATTCTTATCTAATCAAAATCTAACTCAACCACAAGAATTTATTTTAAATGCTAATATTGCTTCTCGTATCAAGGGTGAACCTAGAGACTATTTAAATTTTACTAATAAAACAGTTTGGAATGAAATTCGACCTGCCCTTTTGGCAAAATACGGCGACAGACGTTCTGAAGACATTTTAGTGACACAGTTATCTACAACGGTACAAAAAACTAACGAGACATATGACGATTATCATCAAAGGGTGTGCGACAATTTAAATGATTTATTACAACACATATCACTAAATGACAACCCCGAAACATTAAATTTCAAAACACCTTATTTTAAAGGCATTGCTCTTAAAACTTTTTGTACAGGTATAAATGAACCATATTGTGAATATTTGTCGCATTTTAGAATTGAAAGTCTTGAAGAGGGCCTTCAAAAATGCATTACTTACGATAATCATAAGAGTCAACAACAATACATGAATTTCCTGAAAGGTCAACAAAATCCAAAACAAAGAATTAATCCCATTAAACAAACCTCGTACAAGCCTGTATACAATAAACCTAATTTTTCACACTCACAGGGTAATTTTCAACCAAATTTCACAAACTTTTCACAAAATAAACCTCCACATGCTTTTACTTATAGAAATAATCAAAATTTTAATAATTCGCCACAATTCGGCAACAATTCTAATTTCAGAAACAACACTCAAAATTTTAATAATTCATCTTCATTTCCCAATAATTCGTCTTTCCGAAATAACCCCCAAAATTTTAATAGATCATTTAGAAATTCCCAAAATCATCAAAGTTCTCCCACTCCCATGAGTGGCGTACAAACAATTACTACAAAAAATCAACCTATGAGTTTATCCACTAGAAGGACACATAATTTTAATATAGATACTTCCAGGGATGAAAATTCCGAATCATTGCCCCGAAATTTTGAATTTAATGATACAGAAAATTATGATGACAGGACAGAAAATTTTCAACAGGAAAATTTTCAGGTCGGTTTTTTAGAAGGACAACCGCCGCCTCAATAGATCTAAATAATATTCATAATTATCCCCAGTTACCCTATTTTATTATGCCTAAAACAAGATTAAAGGTTCTTATTGATTCAGGAGGTTCAGACACTATCATTTCACCAAAAGCCGCGACATATTTTGATCCAACTCACAAATATAAAAAACCATTTACATTAACGTCAATGAAAATCACTCAAACATTTTTGTCAAATATTAAAACGCCTTTATTTAAAGAATTTAACATATACGAAACTATCGATGCTAGAATTGCTGATTGGAGTAAACATTTTGATATTTTACTTGGAAATTATGATTTAGAACGTTTACGCGCATTAATAGACTACCAAACTAAAACACTGACATTAAGAGCTTTTAATATTATCATCCCTTTCGACACTTTATATAACAAAATTCCAGTTAATATAAGTAGTGGCGAAATACTTTTCCCCGAAATTAAAATAAATAACATACAAATTCCCGAATCAATCCACACTGTTACAAACGGTTATATAGATGACATTTATCTCCCTAGCCCCGAACAATTAGAACCAATACAAGTAGAAAATTTAGATAATTATGAAATCTCAGAAGGTCCGATAAATTTTGACCCTTCAATAATTCGTACTCAACATTTAAATTTAGAGGAAAAAGAAAAAATTTTAAAATTATGTAAGAAATATAAAGACATTTTTTATGACGAAAAATCAGACTTAACTTTTACTTCAGCTATAAAGCATTCAATTAGGACACGGGATGAAAATCCTATCTATGTTAGAGGATTTCGACATCCAAAGGTAATGCAAGAAGAAATTACTAGACAAGTTAATAAATTATTAGATAATAAAATAATTAGACCCTCAATTTCACCCTATTCAGCCCCTGTTTGGATAGTACCAAAAAAAGCCGACGCTTCCGGCCAGAAAAAATTCCGTATGGTAATAGACTATCGTAAATTAAATGACAATACAATTGACGACAAATATCCTCTGCCGAAAATTGATGAAATTTTAGACAATTTAGGCAAAGCAACTTATTTTACAACTCTTGATTTAGCGCAGGGATTTCACCAAATCGAACTTCACCCCAACTCTATTGAAAAAACAGCTTTTACAGTTCCTCATGGACACTTTGAATTTGTGAGGATGCCATTTGGGCTTAAAAATGCCCCTGCCACTTTCGAAAAATTAATGGATAACGTCCTTAGGCCTTTTCTTTACAAATTTTGTTTCGTTTATATGGACGATGTAATTATATTTTCAAAATCCCTACAGGAACACCTCGTACATATTGCAACTATTTTTGAAACATTTCAAAAAACGAATTTAAAGGTACAGCTTGACAAATCTGAATTTCTTACGAAAGAAGTAGCTTTTCTTGGACATATAGTAACCCCCGAAGGTATAAAACCAAATCCCGCTAAACTAGAGGCTATTCAGAAATTTCCACTCCCAAAAACACTAAAAGAAATTAAATCCTTCTTAGGACTTATAGGATACTATCGACGATTTATCCCAAACTTTGCAAAAATTACATCCCCATTTTCTCGTTGCACCCGAAAAGGAGCAGTTATCGACCCCAATAATTCACTTTATCTCGAATGCTTCGAAAAATGTAAGCAACTATTATCCAATGCCCCTGTTCTTCAATACCCAGATTTCTCTAAACATTTTGTTCTAACTACTGATGCTTCTAATATAGCCATTGGCTCGGTATTAACACAAGATAATCACCCAATCGCATATTATTCTCGAACTTTGAACTCCGCAGAACAAAATTATTCAACAACCGAAAAAGAGCTATTAGCAATAATCGATTCTTGTAAACATTTTCGCCCTTATCTATACGCTCAAAATTTCACTGTTGAATCTGACCATAATCCCCTTGTATGGCTTTATAAAATTAAAGATCCCACTTCCAGATTAGCACGCTGGAGATTAAAACTCGAAGATTATAATTTCGAGGTAAAATACAAAAAAGGAAAAGAAAATCAAGTAGCCGACGCCCTTTCTCGAGTACAGATAAATGCACTCACCGGCGATTCTATGTGTGCCGAACCCCCAAATCTTAATGACTTGAATGACTTTGACCTCGACGAATTTTTTGAACAATTAAACGACAGACAACCCCCTAGTACTGATAACACGCAACACACGGCAGCAGAAAACCCAATTGCGGGAATTCCGATTTCGGAAGAACCCATTAACCTTTCAACAAATCAAATTATCTTTGTCCCTCAATCTAAAGAGTATGACATAACTTATAAAAAATTATTTAACAAACACAGACACACTGTAACAATTACCGATGACTGGATAATGGAAATTACTGACGCATTCAAAAGTTTACTAAGACCAAATCAAAAATTTGCTATAAAAATACCTCACGAATTTAGACCTTTTGTTTGTAAATATTTTCGTGAATACATAGACACAACTGTTAAAGCTATATTTTGCAACACATTATTACAAGACATCGAAAACGAACAAAAACAAATAGAATGTGTACAAAAGTATCATAATGAAAATCATAACGGCATAGTAGAGACTTATAAACATTTAAGGCATCAATTTTACTGGCCCTCTATGCAAACAACAATCTCTAACCTCATTAATAAATGTGAAATTTGTTTAACAAATAAATATGAAAGACACCCTTACAAACTTCCACAATTAGGCCCTTTACTAGGACAGAAACCTTTTGACATAATACACATAGACATATTTCAGTGCAATAAAAATCTCTATCTGACAATAGTAGATTCTTTCTCAAAATACGCTCAGTGTTATAAAATTCCTGATAAAACTTCAATCTCGATATTAAGTAAATTAAGACATTATTTCTCTCACCACAATTACCCCAAAAAAGTCGTATGTGACAACGGTAAAGAATTTAATTCTGCCTTAGTCATCGAATTTATGAAATTACATAAAATTGAAATTCATTATACCACAGTAAATAATTCATCATCAAACTCCCCCGTAGAACGATTCCACTCTACCCTACTTGAGAAACTTAGAACATTACGAAATCAAAACCCACAAGACCCCTTAGACGACACATTTACACATGCAGTATTAATCTATAACCAATCAATTCATAGTGCCACAAATTACTCTCCTTTTTCAATATTATACGGACCATATGCCGAAGAAATACATTTTGATTTTGATCTTCCCCTGTATGAAACATACAATCAAAGACATAAGGATGAACTTCGTCCTTTCATAACTGACTTATACAACAAACAAAAAGAAAAAAGACAGAAAATATTAGAAAAACAAAACGAAAGTGCCGAAACCGTACCTGAAATAGATCTTACACAAACCCTTTATGTAACTAAGAAAAAACATAGGCCTAAATTAAATGCTCCTTATTCTATTATACACCCTAAAAAACAAATTAACACAAAAATTATTGGTAAAACTAAGAAACAAAACGACACTAGTACTCATTTAAAATTTGCTAAAAGAATACGAAAAATAAAAAATAAAAATTTTCAAGACGATACTTCTTTACAGGACAATCCTCTCCCTGGGACGTCAGGGACAGCTTGTCAAAATTCAAGTGATTCCGAATAATGGATATTACGCTGAAGAAATTGGCAAATCCCGAGAAATTTCACATTATCATAGACACATTTTACACATTGACCTACAAAAACTAGAAGAAACTTTAGATATCAGCCTTAACGACTATTTTAAAAATTCATTAAAAACTGGACCACTTTCTCTATTAAATACTCAATACAATCACATACATGGTGAAGCAAAAGACAACCTACATAAAATAACACGAAAACAGAAAAAAGGACTATTTAATTTTCTTGGCACGACTATAAAATACATTACCGGAAATCCTGACGACTCTGACTTAAATTTACTAAAGACTCACATTACCGCAATAGAAGTTAAACAAAATGAAATAATAAAAAAATTTAATAATCAAATCTCATTTGGCCAATCTATTGATACGAGATTCAATAAACTTTTAGAACAAGTAACTAAAAATAATAGAGCCCTTTTACTAGCAATTAATAAATTATCAGCTGATTTTGATGGATACATTACCCTACATAATGAAATAATAAATCTTCAAAACATTAACGAATTTCTTATGAAACTTATTCGGACAATTACCCTTTCACATTTAAATTTGTCAAATATAGAATTATTTACTCTTAAAGAACTCGAGGACTTAAAAGAAAACCTTATAAAAATTTACTCAAGAAATGCCCTACTCGTCGATGACGAACACCCATATGAACTTATCGAATCATCTAAATCTCTAGTTTGCGTCACACCCAATACAATGCTCATAATTCTCAAAATCCCAATCCTCCACGTTAACGCTTACCCCACCTTTAGAATTTATCCTATCCCTAATAATGATCACATAATGGTTTTGCCTCCTGCACACTATTATGCCAATAGCAAATGGTATGAAACATGTACCGGCCAAGCAGATTACACTATATGTGCCAAGCCCGTGAAGTCCAGATGCCTCATCCCTAATGTTCAAAATTGCACCAAAACATTGATCACAGAGAACTTTTCACAGGAAACCCGAAAAGTAATTTTATTGGGAATAGTCCACCCAATAATAATAAATCAACAAGAAATCCGAAAAAGCAGCATCCTGTTGTCAGATGAACCTATCGACATAGAAGGAATTCACTATGATAAGAAAACTATTCAAGAAATCGCCATTCCAGAAGTCATCCCAATTAGACTAATTCCAGAACATAAATTAAAAATTGAAAAATTGAATATTCCAGAAAGCCACGGACAACTCCAACCAATAGAGCCAATAGCACTTATGCCACAAATTTCAACAGGACTCAGCAGTGTCGCCCTTGTCCTTATAATTTCTGTTTCAGCCATCCTTTTTACTATCGCAGTAAAGAAAAAGAAAAGAATATCAAAAATTCTTTTTGGGCCCAAACTACAACCAGCACAAATCCAGGTTCTTCAGGAGCTACTCGTAGAGACTTCGAGGACGAAGCCAGGACCAAAGGAGGGAGGAGAAATGTGATAGAAACCCACCGTTCAATGCCCGGAGTGCCTCGTCAGCAAAGTCAGCACTTTGCACCTTGGCGACAATGAACCCGAGATTATAAATACCATGTCAACGTGGGAATCAACGTTCTTTTTATTTTAATCATTTACGATAAACATTGTTAATTAAAGATCCATTTTTGTATATTTTTTAAATAAATAAAGTTTGCTTTTTTTTGGAAACTTAAAGTGTTGTTAACTTAACTATATATTCTAAATTCTACAAATTGTCTAAAATCTAAAATTCACCAATGTCCAAAATTTTGTAAATTCTAAAATTCTCTAAATTATAAAATTCCCTAAATCCTACATTTAATGAGTCTCTAATTCTTTATCACCAAGATGTAGGGTGATTTATCCTTCTTATATGTATTCGGATTTTCTCATTTTTCTTGTATGTCTAAAGGAGTGCGTATATAACAGGAATAATGATTGTTTGGGTTTTGGGTTGGTGCACTACGTACTACCAATGTCTGAAGGTACCACCCAATTATGTATTTTTGTGATTTTTAGAAGTAAACGCAAATATTGTATCATTATCACCATTTTAAAATAACAAAAATTTGTTAGTTATTTTATCTGGCAGTAAAATATCTTCCCAGTTTTAAGTTTAACCTAAAGCCTTATATCTCTTCCTATATTGTTGGTCGTTTTTGGCTTGAAAGCTTTAAATTTTGGTCACAAAATTAAATCCAGAACTTTAGAACTATACGGGAACCATTTCCTCATCACAAATTACTTTTTAGCTCTATTTATGCTCACCTCTATTTAATTTTTTTGCCATATTTGGTACACACTCGTTATCAGATTGTCTAATAACTGTTTTACTGGAACAATTAACAAGTAAAATAACATTATATATACTCAAAATGTTTAATTAATTACCAATTTTACATTATAATACTTTTTTGCTCGCCTATACTACCCTCTAGAGGAAAAGAGGTCCAAAATTTACATACTATTATCCAAAAAACAACTAAATGATTTAGAAATGAATTTCTATGCAACAAAACCTTAATACATTTAAATTGGACAAGTCTGGAACTTCAAACGTGAAATAATTACGTAGTCTGAAGCCATTTTACAGAATCGGTAAACGAAATTAAAACCGGACGTTGCGACAATACCCAAAGCTCCACAGGTATAAAATATTCCCCGACAGTCCATACCTTATTCCACTTTTAAATGACAAAGCAAGTTTCGAACTTACGACTCGGCTCGTCTCATCTTTATCACAATAGAACTTGTGTCATCTTTTCGCTATATTATGTGCCAGTAGATTACCTTTATTTTATTACACTTTTATAACTTATTATAATTAATCAATAGGAGTTGATCTAAGACAAAAATGGTATATTCTAAACTTCTATTTTTAATCTTCCGCTACTAACGTGGATTTATGTGACATAAATACCAACGTCGGACTCACAGTCCGCATATCTGTTTTCATTGAAAAAAGAACGAAAACCATGCATAATTAAATCAGTCTTAGGGAAAATATATAAAGACATTCAATGTCAGTATTAATGAAATCAAAAAGTCCAGAAACAAAGCTCAAAATTCCTTTTAAATTGTAAAAGTCACATAAATCGAGAACATACAAAACAGATAAAACATAACATTTTCAAAAGCAAAAACAGAATTTCTAACACAAATAAAAAATGGCGACATTTTGAAAAACAACTAACCTAAACTTAAAAATAACTAAAATCGTCAATATTCGTCACTTTTACCAGCCAAGCACTCACTACATGTAGTTGGCATGTTCCAAACAAATAGGTTTTTTACAGTATGCACAGCTAAATCTTGAAGGTCTATTTTCTTTTCTGTCGCAATAAAAGCAGCGTCGTTTGATGTTTTCGGTTTGTGGTTTGGGTAACTCTTCCTGCAGTGGTAAACGTAAAATGTCTCTAAGCCGAAGTCTAATGGTACGTTGTATCCGATTATTAGCAGCTCTTCTTCGTAAGTGTTGGTCTAGTAACTGCATGCCAAGATTCTTCAGAAATATTCTTCGAGGTGTATTATTCATATATTTTGAATTGCTCTTAAAAACAACGAATGAGTTTATTCCAGCTATATTTAGTAGCATATAAAATATAACCATTGGCCAGCGGCGAGTAGCTCGGGCACAATCATAGGCCGCACACATCTTGTCCACTGTATCAACCGGGTTGATTCAACCCCACCTTTTGTTTTATTATAATCAATTATTATTTGTGGTTTTCCAGTTGCTTTATCAATTTTATCTTCATTATGGTCCATGGTTGACAACATGATAACATTTCTATTTTTTCTGGGTATATAAGATGTTATGGTTGCTTTGTCTTAAAATGCAAACATGCTTGTCTTTTCGGGTCGTTTAGTAGAGTGGAAGTTCCATTCTGTTTTTTCTAATGGTATCAATAATCGTGAGTTTATGATCTATTGAAAGTGTGTTAGCAACAGCCATGCTGGTAAAGAAGTTGTTTCTGCTGGTTCCTGAGATGGGGCGACAAAGATGTTGAAGGAAGGAAACATTATCAGTTTGAACATTTTAATGTATTTTTGTCTTCAACTTCTGTTTTTATCATTCAATTTGTTGAACCAATTAAGGATAAAAATACATGATACTGGCACGTACACTATTACGACCTTTATACATAAAACTTTTAATTGCTCTCACATTATCATCAACGTTCATTTAGAGAAGAGACGAATTGAGAGTCAAAATTAAGTAAATATTTATGAATTTCCTTTTAAGTACAATTAATTTTGACGGTAGCTAAGAGATCAGTTTGATTAAAATACTCTAGTTGAAAAGTTGAAGGTGAAAGAATCACTTAATTATGAAAAATTTTAGGAAATTCCAGCTGTAAAAGTCATTTTTTTTTAAATGAATCTTTTCCTTTTTAAAACGATATAGTCTGTAAGAATATAAGTTTCTGGAATATTCGATATGACTATAGTCTATTTTTATGTATCAGAGAGTATTAAAATAATAAAGCGTTCGTAATCCATAGGCGTACCACTTCTTTTAGTAGACAGTTAAAATATTTTTTGAAGTTATTCCTCGAGTATACACTTATATTTTCACCTAATTAACCTGCTTATAACTTCTAAACAGCTGAAGGTAAAAAAGTGCAATTTTTTCTAAAATGTTTTATTTTTCCACAAGGTATGTTAAGAATATATTGTCAAACAGGTTATGTAGGTATAAGGGTTTAAACTTTGACTTTTAAACAACGTTACGTTCATAAATAATAATTTTAATATAAAAACTACTTCTTACCTACAAATCCAAATCAGAATCGAAATCAGAAGATGAACTGTCGCAACCAATATTTACAATAAGTGACTCGATCATTTCATCAGTAATATTGTCCAACTTCCACATTTTCTCTTCTTCTTTAATCGTATGATTTACTGCCTTTTCACAGTTTTCAGGCTTCACATTATTTACAGCCTCCAAAAACAACCGTTTAACATCACTCATTTTAAAAGAATTATTTTTTCTTGAAACTTCTCCCTTGATCTGTGCCCATATCAGTTCAATCGGGTTTACTTCGCAATGATATGGTGGTGATCTAACCACCGTCATTCCACGATTTTTTGCAATTTCATCAATTTACAGTTCTTTTCTCACAGAACCGAGATGGAACTTAATATTCTTTGAATTTAGCCAATTCTGTAAATCTTTTTTTAACCACTTGGTTGTGGGTATTTTTCTATAAGTCTCGAGTGATAACTTGCATTATCCATTACTATTATACAGTTCTGAGGAAGAAGATCTATAATTTGTTCGAACCACTCTTTAAAGACATCAGCATTCATGTCCTCATGGTAGTCACCGGTACGAGTAGATTCAAAAGTCAATAAACCACCTTTAACAAAACCGTTTGAACTACCGATGTGTACTATTATTAGTCTGTGCCCCTTTCCTGATGGTGGATTTAAACCAGTAGATAAATTATTTAAAAAAGCCTGTCTTCGACTTGTAACAGTTTCATCTTGCCAAAATTTATTTGGTTTATGTCCCTCGTTGATCCATGTTTCATCTAAATAAAATATATTTCTTCTTTGGTTTCTCATTTCTTTTATAGTCCTTGGGTAATTTCTTCTCCATACTACAATATCGCTTCTTTCTATTAAAATAGACTTTCTGGAATGCTTTTTCCATAGAAAACCTATTTCTTTTAAAAGTTTCCATAGTGTGCTTCGACTCATTTCAGGGTAATCCTTATCATCTCGAACCGTGGCAAGAACTTTGTCTACTGTCGGAAATTATTTTCTAAAGAAGAACGCATACACTTTCCTTCGAAGTCTTTCTTTCAAAAGATTTTCTAATTGAAATTTTGGTTTTCCTGGAGCTTTACGTGCTGTTTGAAACTCGCCACATTTCTCTTCTTTAACAACTCTGTAAATCGTAGATTTCCCAACACCAAGCGTACTGCTAACTAATTCTACTGTGTCATCAACTCTTTTACATAAATGTTTGTCTGTAAATGATTTAAAACAATTAAATATTAATGTTTTTTCATTAGTAGTCAAGATGCCGACCGGTATACACGTGTGTGCCAGTTGTGCTGACAATTTTATTGTAAATAATAAATTAATTTCATGCAAATTGTGCAAAAATCATTATCATGCTCAGTGTGTTAAACTAAAAGATGTAGTTCAAAAAGCAATAAATGAAAACAGAAATATTTTTTGGTTTTGTGATGAGTGTGTAATTAGAATGGATGAAAAGGTATTGTTCACTCATCAAATTCTAGAAATTGAAGCAAAAACAGAAAAGTTGATTGAAAATACACAACAGATGATGGAAAATATAAAAGAATTAAAATCAGATGACAAAATAAAATATTCCGAAGCAGTTAAGAAAAACGAACCTCCGTTAATTATCAAACCAAAAAACCAGAACCAAACTAGTACATTAACAAAAAGTGCCATAGCAGAAAAAATTAATCCAGCTGATATCGCGGTCGCTATCAATAAAATAAAACCAATAAGTCATGGCAGTGTTTTGATACAGTGTGATGATAAGGAGTCAACAAAAAGAATTAAGAACATTGTTGAAAATCAACTATCAGATAAATACAGGGTGGAAGTACCAAAAATAGTGAAACCAAAAATTTTAATCGTCGATGTAAAAGAAACGGAATTAGATGATGAAAATGAATTTTTAAATTGTATTAGAAAACAAAATTTTTCTGAAGAAACCACTCTAGAATTAACCTTCATAAAAAAATATATTCCCAAAAACAAACGTAACTACAATATAATATTGGAAGTATCGCCAGAAATTTTCCAGCATTTTATCCATAAACGAAAAATATTTATAGGGTGGGAAAGTCATCCCGTATATGAATATGTTGGTATACGTCGATGTTTTAAATGCTGGCGTTATAATCACAAAGCAGAACATTGTACCTCAAACAGAATAGTTTGTCCTGAATGTAATGGCAACCACAAAAGCTCAGAATGTCAGTCTTCAAGTAAAATATGTACAAACTGTAAACACGCACATGATATTCTTAAAATTCCAGGCATAAAGTTCGATCACTGTGTTTTTGACAAAGAATGTGCATGTTATAAAAGAGCAATTGATCAAGCCAAATCAAAAACTCAATATATATAGCAACCATCAAAAACCTATACCGGAACCCAAAAAATAATTTGCCTTAATATCCAAGGATTAACATCACACATTGATGAGCTACGTACACTTCTTTTTACCGAGAAGCCTTTACTAGCAACTGTTACAGAGACACATATCACTGACGACATAGATGCAAGTGAGTATAAAATATTAAATTATAACCACATTGTAGTTGAATCAAAGAGTCGTCATACAGGGGGGTGCATCATTTACTTAAATGAAAATGTAAACTTCTCTATTCTACATAGTGTTGCAATTACTTTAAATTATTGGGCATTAATTATTAAAATTACAATAAATGGAAAAGTGTTGATTATTGGAGCAGTATATCGTTCTCCTAACGGAAATGTTCATGATTTTTTAAATTACTTTGAAGCTCTTTTTAAAAACGATTTTATTAACGACGATGAAACTATTATTTTGGGAGACTTTAACATAGATTTTAAATCAAATACCAGTACATCTAATAAAATAAAGAATATCGTAATTGACTCCGGATTTAAACAAATTATTGAAAATCCAACACGCATTACTCCAACATCGGCTACTCTCGTCGACTACATTATAACTAATAATTTCACCGTGGCTGAACTCCCTAGAAACTTTCCTAAAATATCAGACCATGATGTAATAGGAATAAATGTACCTGGCTTAAATCATACATCTGTAGAAAAATTTATCTGGAGAAGGAATATTAATGAGGAAAATATACATAAAATTATATTGGACTTGATAGGAAAGCATTGGGAAACAACATCAACGGATGTCGAGGTGTTATATAATAATTTTTCAAATAATGTTCGAGACTCTCTCAATAAAATTAGCCCCATTAATAAAATTAAATGCAATCAGACACCATGGATCAATATACGTGTTACACAGGCACAAAAATTACGAAACGCAGCGTACAATAGATTTAAGTTTACAGGTACTCAGGAGGATTGGAATGATTATAAAAACAAGAGGAACCAGGCAGTCAATGTATTACGCCGAGAAAAGAAATTATTCTACGAAGACAAAATTGACAAATCCAAAGGAGATAGCAAAAAGATGTGGCAAACAATAAAACAGTTATTTGGACAGAAGAAAGAAGATCTGCCAATAGATAAAATCAATTTTGAAGGCTATTCCGGACCACCTGAAGAAAACTTTAATAAATATTACAGTGATAGCATTCGTGATCTAGCTGAGAGTATAGAAGATAAAGGCTTACTGCAATTTGGAAATGACCTTGAAGTACAGAAAGAACAATTAGCAAAATTTCAAGAAATTACTTTCAGCCAGTTACAAAAAATAGTGAGCAGCCTAAAGAATAAAAGTTCGAGTGACGGTTTTTTAAGTCCAAAACTTCTTAAAGACCTATTTTGTGTAGTTGGATATCCCTTGCTAAATATTGTAAATACAGTGATAACTAGTGGACGAATCCCTTCGGATCTCAAAATTAGTGTAATCGTGCCAATAGCTAAAGTTCCGTCGCCAACCCTGCCAGAACAATTTAGGCCAATTAATTTACTACCAACTATAGATAAAATTATTGAAATTGTGTTAAGAGATCAATTGAAGCTATTCTTTGAAAGAAACAATATTTTGTACTCAGGGCAGTCTGGTTTTCGTGATGGTCATTCATGTGAAACGGCATTGCAATTTGCATGTTTTAACTGGAGGGAGGAAATTAATAAAGGAAAAGTAGTTTTGAGTGTATTTGTGGATTTAAAGCGTGCTTTTGAAACGATTGATCGGAAACTGCTACTCTACAAACTACAGAAATATGGTATAAAATCAGATGCCATAAAATTAATCCACAACTACCTTCAAGGCCGATACCACCAAACTAGAGTAGGCAACAGTGTGTCCAATGGAACGGAATGTAATTTCGGTGTACCACAAGGCAGTGTCCTGGGCCCTTTATTGTTCATTATATATATAAACGACATAAAGGACGCGTTACAACAATCTTTTGTAAGTTTATTTGCGGATGACACACTCATATCTGTCGCGGCTACTAATTTTGAAGAAGCTGTTCGCACCTTAAACAGTGAGCTAAGTATTCTGTATGACTGGTTGTGTATCAACAAATTAAAACTAAATGCAAATAAAACCAAGTTTATGGCAATGGGATCTAAATCGACCTGTAACAATTTTGCGGAGCGAAATTTTATCATCTGTATAAACAATATTGCCATTGAACAAGTATATACGATTAAATACCTAGGAGTTATTTTAGATCCTCAATTGACTTTCAACAGTCATGCAGACTACTTATGTAGGAAATTAGGGAAGAAAATAGGGTTCTTTAGAAGAATAGCTTCAAATTTGTCTCAATGGAGTAGAAATCTTGTTTATAACACAATTGTATATCCACACTTTAACTTTTGTATGTCACTTTTACTTTCATGTAATAAAGAACAAGTAAGCAGACTTCAGGTACTCCAAAACAAATGTATGAGAGTTGTTCTAAAATGTAATATTTACACTCCAATCAAAAATATGCTACAAACCCTAAATTGGCTTTCTATTGAACAGAATATTAAAAAGGCAACCCTCGTTGTAATCTATAAAATGATGCATCAATTAACACCGAAATATCTAAGTGAGTTACTAGTTACGCGGCAACACTTACATTCTCGACATTTAAGATCCGATGAAAATTTCAACATAAATTTTTCAAATAAAACTTTCTTAATGGGATCGTTGCTAATTAATGGAATACATCTTTTTAATAATCTGCCAAAAGAAATAAAAGACTCTAGCAATTTGAATTTGTTTAACAAAAAATTATGTAAATATCTTAGAGAATCAAATTAAACAATTGTGTATATTATGTAAGATAACAAAAAAAATATGTAAATAAAAAAAAAATAATTGTATATAATAGCAATGGCTAAATAAACAGATTCATTCATTCATTCATTCATTCATTCATTCATTCATTCATTCATTCAACTATTTGTCGTTTACGCGGCCCTTCCAAATTTTCCATGATCACACTAGAATTCACACTGCACCTTGTGCAAGTTGCAACTAAACGACATCTAGTAAACTGTCAAGAATACACAACTTGGACCTCCTTACTAAATGGAAAACCTATAATCGCATTTTCGGTGAAATTTGTTGGGAAGGTATTTATCTACTTATAATTCGATTACTGTAAGAAACTCTTGTAATTAAAATAAAACAAAATTGGCAAATAGGTACTTATTGAAAATAATCTTAAGATACGGCTATGTAATCTTTAATACACAGGGCTTTTGGCCTGTCCAAACCTTTTTCTATTGTTCTGCACAGCTTATGTTTATAAAGGACCAATAAAAGACCCAAAACTTGTAATAGCTCAGGTACATTTATTACAATTTTAGGAAATATTTAAGATTATTCTGTAAAAATATTTAAAATGACCGTACTAAGTTTTGCATTAGAAATGCTGTTTTATTACTCTCTCATACATAAAAATAGACTATAGATATGGGGATGATTTCGGCCGTGGCCGGAACCTCCACTTACCCAGGGGCCGAAGCATCACCATTAGTCCAAATTCACAAATATAGCACGTGGACCAGTTAATATTAGTATTTAAGGTTAGGTTATTTGTGAAACATAGCTCTAAGTGTGCCACTAAATAGGAGCACTAAGTGAAATATTTTCACACATTGACTATTCTCAAGAGTTTCTTAAATTTGTAAATTGCAAAGCTCACTTTATTTTCTCTAAAACCATTTAAAAATGTGTCACCATAAACAAACACTTTTGGGACGCTTTCAATGCGGGTCAATACTAAAAACAAACTTATGTGCGGTAAAAATCATTGACGTTTTGCAGGAAATTTGAAATAGTTTAATTAAGTCGCTGATGCCCGAATCCTCCCAGGAGCCGAACCCTCCACCCTCTCCCCTATATTGTATATTATTTTATAAAAATCCGTTTTGAAGTTATTTTAATGTTAGAGTGCCTTTCAAATAGCTCTAGTTCCCTTAAAAAGTATATTTTGCCGTTTTTTCTTTGAAGAAAGTTTCTGTACACCCTACATAAGGTCGTAAAAAGCTATTTTTAAAGAAAAACATTACCGTCAAAGCTGTTTTTGTCAGTACTAGCAAGGAAGTCAAGCCATTAAACGTTACGTAAGCAATGAAACGATACTTTACTTTAATTATGTCAAACCCGAATCAGTAAAAACACGCTAATCCTCGTTAATGAGATTATAATAACAGGTTTTCGTATGAAAATTCCGTTTTAATCCCTAAAATAACTTGCTCTTGATTATATCTGCATCAAGATCGTTATAAAATATAAAAAAACATAACAACCTCTCATAAGAGCTTTGATTCTCTTATATTATAGCGACAATTTTGCATAGTAAATTTTCATTTACGTAATTTTGTACTTATTTTATTGATTGGTAATAAAACTTTTATTATTTAAATTATCAATTACTGAGTTATAAAAACAGTAATGTATAAAATTTTACGTAACCGTCTTTAGAACTACATAATGTAACAGGTAGATCATAAATTATACCAGATATTGTAGAGTTGAAAATAAATTGGTTTGATTTCAATACTTGACACTTAAATTCCTTATGCCAATTCAGCAAAATATTTGGCTAAAATAAAACAAATTTAAAAAATAATCTATTCAGTTTTCTAAATAGTTTATAACAGTTAATTAAATATAAATAATTTTATAAATTTTCCACATCGGAAACCTTATCAATAATTTATAAAATTAATAATAATTTATACATTTACTTCTATAACATTGATATATGAGCTTCCAGAGCTAGTTTCAGAATTCTCTTTACTTTTTCTAATATTCTCCAAACTTTCCAATTCTGATGATCGTGCATCGTACGTTTTGCTGCTGTTGTAGGCTTCTTGAGATTGTTGCAAATCGGTTACGTTCGTATATTGTGACTTTCTATCTCTGCTGGATGAACTTTCACTGCTAGTTTGTGTTTTCTACAAACTTTTTGGTAGGAAATATTTTGGGGAGTCTATCGCTGTGCAATCTGGATTTTGAAGTACGTTTGGGCTTAGAGGTACTCATATGCTTGTAAGAGTGCTTTGGATCGTGCACACTCCTTCTTATCTTGATAGCTATAGGGCTTTTTGGGCTGTAGGAAGGTTTTGCCTCTGCTGTGTATCAGCTTTCTATGTCTTTGGAGTATATTGACTCAGCTGACGACTCCTTGTGGTCAGTGGCTGTTTTGGCTGCCCCTGAAGGCCTCGACACGAGCGGGTTTGCTCTATACTGAGCAGTATGAACTATTTATCCTGACTGTGGCACGTTTTACAAACAATAACAACTAACATATGAACTTTTGAGGTTAATTAGGGACTGGCAGTACAAATTTGTACTAGCAAAGCCTAGTAACAAGAATTTGTACTATATCGCAGCTGAATGACGTATACCGCCCCTGATAAAGTACAGAGTATAATAAAACAAATTTAAAAAATAGTTTGCTAAACAGTTTTTAACAATTAATTTAATATAGGTAGTTTTATAAATTTTCCATATAGAAAACCTTATCAATAATTTATAAAATAATTATTAATTTATACATAGAGTATCCAGTGGCTTACAAAACCAATTCAAGATTATACTGTCAAAATACGCTTGATAATTTTACCAATATACGTTTCTGAATTTATGACAATTAAATTTAAACAGTTAATATTAAAAGCACAAAATTTTGCAAGAACAATAGTTAAATATTTATAGACATTAATGCTATTGATCCAATAAAAATGCATTTCGATCCTCTACAGCTATTGAATGTCGTAGATCTGACAACAGGGCGTGTTTTCCGCAATATGACCAATGATATATATATAAAGGAAAGAAAAACTTGAAGTCTTGACCACAAATTTATTTATTGTTATTGAAAACAGGAAAAGCGACTAGTTTCGATCAGTGACCATAATCAGGCCTGTAAGAAAGTATGCTAATGAGACTTAATTTGATAAAAGTGAAAAAATATTTTAACAATTAATAGGTCAATAATATATGAAAATATGAAATTTACAAATTAACATGTGATAAAACTATCAGATTACTAACTTAGTACTTAAAGAGCTGACGTGACTACAACAATGTTTAATGGTATTTTACCAATAAATGACAATGTAGAAAAAAAGGTGTTTAAAAGATTATTTGACAACTGTTGAATAGTTTTAAACGAATACTTATAAACGAAAATTTAAATAATTTGTGACAATATAATCTAATTTTAAGTGTAGCAATAAAAGCTATCACAAATAAGAAATATGTGAACATCAGTATTTGAAAAGTTTTAAGTTAAATGGTGGACCATATAACTAATTTTTTTTTTATGGATAATCTAATTCTCAATTATATATATATCGTTTTAGAGACTGCTCACCCATATTTTAATATGACTACGAAAACCGCCTTTCCAAGTGTTCACAACCCCCTAACATTCTGATTTTTCCTCTTTCAATTTTAATTTCCAGAAACTCCAGTTGCTTTTTCTATGCATATAATCTTGCTTTTTAAATCATGAAGCTGTAAATACCGTTTTTCTACACCCACATGGGTATTAGTTGATCTACGCACAGATTACAAAACGTTATGCTATTGCCTTCAAGTGAACAAATATATTTCATATCCATTCTAGGTAGTGAGAACTCTGCAAAAAATGAAATCCACCAATCACCAACTGCTATTATTTTTAAAATTTTAAATAAGTGACAATTCTGTTAAACTAATGGTCAGTATATTTTTTAGTTATTTAGATTAAAATGAGTTATTCTTGTGTAGAAATCGATAAATAATAGAATTTATATTTCTCTTTCTCCCCTTATTTCGCTTCCTTTTCTTCTCTTTTTCTCCCTTTCTCTTTCTTTTCGCGCCCCCTTTTAAACGCGCCTTAGTTTCGTTCTTATTTTTTTTAGTCTATAATTATAAATAATTTGTTAATTTAAATAAATCTATATGAAGTCAATTTAATTACGAGTATTAAACAAAAAAAAAATAAACGCGTAGGTGGTCCTGTGGTCAGGGTTCTTGCCTTCCATACGGAAGATTCGAGTTCAAATATCAGATGGAGAAAAATATTTTTTTCTTTTTTTTTTGTTTATTTAATTTTATAAATTAGTAAAATCAAATTATTTTTAAATTAATTATTTTATCTTAATAACCTAAAATAATTTTTAATATATGTAGATTTTCAATAATGAGCCGTAGAAAAAATATATTGTATAACTCGAGTGGATTTTACATATCACACTTAGATTTCGTCTTCGTGCGATGTGGCCATCATATCCACTCTTGTTGCACAAACTACTATTTCTATTTTATTTTCCTGTTTCCTTTATTATAGCCAATATTCTTTTATACAGTATATTCAACTTTCACACTTTATAACGATTTAATTCTATTTTATTTCTATTTTATTTATTTTATTCAAAATGTCTGTTCTCAATCTAAATTTTACTACTTTTCTTTCACCTTTGTCCCCTAACTCTCTCCTTTTCCGATAAACCCCGATTTTTTATTATTTTCCTCCATTTTTCCCTATATACTCTAATTTTTTTCTTTTATACTTCTTCCACTGTTTGGTTTTATTCCTATTTTAATTAATTTATTGTTTTATTTTTCCTTTTATAATCCTTCTGTATCTGTTTGAATTTTATTTTAGTATCAAGTTTATTTTTATTTATTATCTTATTATTTATTTCATTCCTCTGTCTTTGTTTTAGTTTTAATTTTGTTTATTATATCCTTATGTTTATTCTTGATGATAGTATGTTTTTCTTTCTTCTTTATCTTGTTTTCCATTTTTCTCTTGAATTTGTTTTCTTTAATTGACTTTCTCATTTTCTTCTTTATTTCAATGTCCCTTTTTCATTTACTAATTTCATTTACTTCTTTTTCTACAAACTAAATCTTACTTTTTCACTACTTTCTTCGTTTTAATTTATACTTTTATCTCTTCTGCTTCATTTACTTTTTCAATTTCTATGTTCATTTCAACTTTCTTTGCTTCTATATTTATTTATTCTCTATTTAATTCTAATTTGTTTATTTACTTTAAATTCTTCTAATTTACATCTTCTTTAATTTTTTTGTTTCTTCATTATATATTTCTATCAATTCGTCTGTCTTCTTTATTATTTCTCCTTTATCTTATTGCTCTCTTGAATTTGACTTCTTATTATATCAAACATTTCTTTCTTATCCCCCTTTCTGGTTTTCTCTAATTTATTCATTTTCCCACTATTTTCATCCATTTTCTTACTGTTTACATTTATTTCTCCTTTTATTCCAATGAGCAGTTGCATTATATCTTTCAACTTTTTTTCGTCCTTTCTTTTCTTGATTCTCCACAATCTTCTTTAAAACGTCGCTGTTCGTGTGTTATCCTGTTTTATTAGTATTTGTTTTGATTCTCCATCGTTTTCTTCAATAATTGGATCTTTAAAACAATGCTCTTTCATATCCCCTTGTCCTACTTGTTCTGTACGGTCTCAGCATCTGTCTCCTGATTTTTCATCAAACCAACATTTTTTTTTCTCCACGCAAGTCCATCTAATTTATCATTTTAACCTTTCATACTTTGATATTAAACTTCTTACTTTCATAACTTTTAAACCATACCTGGACTAACCTTTTTAATTTTTTTTTTTATTTATATTATGTAAGACCTCAGAAGAATAAGTAAAACAACATGAACGAACAGCATACCATAAATAAGTCAGTAATTATCTCCCAGAAACTAAATAAATCTTTATTATGTTTTGTTTAAAATAAATTTACAAAGTTTACAAACACTACACTGTGTAATCTGCCTAATGAAATCCTACACAAATTCTAAATTCTTGTACAATTAGACTGTCTTTCTGAAAGAACTAGTATGAAATTAGAATCTGTGTTTGTACTGACTGTTTCGTCCAATAGAAATTAAATAAAACTATAGTTGTTTTGTGCAACAAGAGTAGATATTATGGCCATATCGTACGAAGACGAAGTTTGAGCACGTTTATTTTAGGTTATTAAGAAAAAATATCTAATTTATGACTAACATTGCACCCTAGAAGCTACATTGTTATCGTACCTTAGTAACTTTGTGTCATCGAGTGAAGAAAAGTAACTTTAGACGGCGGGCAATATATGTATTTCATTGTGGAGTCATTCATACTGACCTAATAAAATCCAGTTGTGATCCCATACATCAAAAAGTTCATTGCACGAAGTGCCATAAACATTCAAGTCGTACCACAAATAAATTCTTTACAACAGTATCCTGTATCCGAAGAAGCTGCAGAATAGATGAAATACATATTAGAAGGTATCTAATAATACATTTAATAAAAAAAAGTTGAAACATTCGATTGTAATTACATAGTTATATACACCGTGTCCCACGTAAGGCGGGCATTACAACTTTATGGAGAATAAATTAATTTGTATTTTCGCCATTTTCTGAGTATACATAATCGAATATGCTCCTTTGAATTAAAATAAAATGAACTCTGTGCAACTTCCGGTTATACCGGAAGTGACCACTAACTTCGTTATTTTAAAGGGAATACCCCATATTTTTTTTTAATTTTAGATTCAGCATGAAATTCTGTAAACAACGATACCCCATTTGCCTATTCTAGTTATAGCGGATTTGGCGTTATTCAATTTTTTTCTACATTTTTAGTCGCCGGTAGACATTTTCTTAAAGTCGTCTATCTCAGGTACTATATCTATCAGATTCTTAAAATTTTAACCAGAGGTAGTAGATGGGATGTACTTCTTGAGAATATTTAGTTATTCATTATTTGTTTTACGGGGTGTTTGCAAATTATTTTTAAAAATGAAATTTTTTAAACATAAAAAACTTTTTTATTTTAAAGGGAACACCCTATATATTTTTTAAATTTAGGATTTAGCATGAAATTCTGTAAACAATGATACCATATTTGCCTATTCTAATTATAGCGGATTTGGCGTTATTCATTTTTTTTTTAATTTTTAGTCGTCGCGCCGGTAGGCATTTTCTTAAAGTCGACTGTCTCAGGTACTATTTCTGTTGGATACTTGAAATTTTAGCCAGAAGTAGTAGAAGGGATGTACTTTTAAAAACATTTACAGTTTTCTGCAACAAAATATGTCGTTTAAAAAGTTTAAATTTTTTTAATGATAAGGTGCATACTAACTAAAAACAATTTTTATTAAAACACATGGTTTAAAAAAATCATTTTATCAAATGTTCAAAATGCCCCCCGTTAGCTTCTAAACATTTTAACAATCTTTTTTCAACATGTTTAGTTGTTGCTTTACGAATCATTTCACCATCTAACTCGTTAAAGGCATTCCGAACTCTTTGCTCTAATTCTTCTTTAGTATTAATTTGGGTAGAGTACACTAAATTTTTAATATGACCCCATAAAAAAAATCAACAGGAGTTAGATCTGGCGATCTTGCAGGCCAAAGCCAAGGACCATTTGGACCTATCCATCGGTCTTCAAAGAGTGCTGTAATTTCTTGATTTACATAGTATGTTGAATGTGCTGGGGCACCATCCAACTGGTACCAAAAATTATTATTTGGTAGCTGGTTTAAAATGTCGGCAACTACTTCTCTAAGAATTCTAATGTATCTTTCTGAGGTCAGTCTTTCATTATAAATGTAATAAAAAGCTCTTCCAAAACCGATCACTGCAAACACATTAAAACTAAATTCGTACTGAAATTGAGGCTATGAAAAGCTAAGTGGACTAACCCCAATTTGGACTAAGTGCGGTCACACCACTTTGCTTTTGAATGAATATGTTAATTTGCCCAAAAGCAAAACAACGATAGCACTGCAATCTAGCGATCTATTGTAAAAGGTGGCTTAATCCGCTTTGCTCTTGATAGATATGGGTATCAAGATTCAAATAGTATCAAAAAAGAAAACTACAATTTTGTGGGTTAGTCCACTTAGCTTTTCATAGCCTCAATTGTGCTTCACGATAAAAATGTGGATTTTCGTTTGCCCAGAAATTACATTGCTTGCGATTGATGATCCCTTTACGTGTAAATTTCGACTCGTCTGACCACAAAATTTTGTTTAAAATCTCGGGATCTTCTTGAATTCGTACCAATAACCATTCGCATAATTCAGTTCGTTTTATTTGATCACCATCTTGCAACTCATGAACTTTTCTTTGTGCATAGGGATGCCATTTATTTAGTGCTAAAATTCGTTGTATTGACCCTCGACTAATATTTAAATTATCTTGAGCCATTCTAATGGAGGCGTGAGGATACGCAGTAAAATACCCTAATACGTTAATTAGATTAACTTCTTCATCTCGGACATAATGTTGACGGTTTCTTCCCGGGTTTTGTTTAAAATTATTCAAAAAGTTAGCTTCGATTCTATCACATTTCTGTTTGTTCATTGGTGGTAAATGGGGGTATCGTTCATTAAACATGCGGCAGGTTCTACTTTTGATTCGATTACATTCTCCATGAATGTAAAATAAATTAAGAATAACTTGGTTGGTATATTCTTCAATATTTTCCATATTTTGAACGCAAAAAATACACAACTTAAATACATAGAAATATGACAATTCAGTTTGTTGACAGATTGTTGTTTAGCATATTTCCACGGCATACTAAGATAAAAAATTAAAAAATGTAAAACTGTACTATATTATGTAGGTGCATGCGTAAAATTTAAATTTTCTTAAAATTGGCGAGAGATAATTATAGGGAATTAATAGTGCAAATGAAGATCAATGAAGAATAATTTTCTGAACAAAATGAAATAAAAATATACAGGATTTTCCATTTAAAATAAAAAAAAATTTCATGTTTAAAATATTTATTTTTTAAAATAATTTCCAAACACACAGTCGAAAAAACGATGTACAAGTAAATTTAAAAAAGCAAATGTCTGCCGGTATACAGTATGTCGCTAATGTATGGAATAAATTCATTATTTCTAAAATAATCGACTTTTGAAAAAAATCCAAAGACAGGTCAATTTTAATTTTTGAATCGTCATCACATGATGTAGATGTAACGAACATTACGTCACCAGTATTACCGTATTACAGTTTTGGTCGACCCTGTAGAAATAATTATTCAAATAATTACATCGTTGTAAAGACGATTAGAAGACCTTTCCAATGAGGTATTTTGAGACACATGGTTGCATTTAAAAAATTGCCGATTACGTCACCATGGTAATATTGGTGACGTAATGTTCGTTACATCTACATCATGTGATGACGATTCAAAAATTAAAATTGACCTGTTTTTGGATTTTTTTCAAAAGTCGATTATTTTAGAAATAATGAATTTATTCCATACATTAGCGACATACTGTATAAAAGTTTATAAAAAACTGAATAACGCCAAATACACTATAATTAGAATAGGCGAATAGGGTATCATTGTTTACAGAATTTCATGCTGAATCTAAAATTTAAAAAATATATAGGGTGTTCAATTTAAAATAAAAAAGTTTTTTATGTTTAAAAAATTTAATTTTTAAAAATAATTTGCAAACACCCCGTACAACAAATAATGAATAACTAAATATTCTCAAGAAGTACATCCCATCTACTACCTCTGGTTAAAATTTTAAGTATCTGATAGATATAGTACCTGAGATAGACGACTTTAAGAAAATGTCTACCGGCGACTAAAAATGTAGAAAAAAATTGAATAACGCCAAATCCGCTATAACTAGAATAGGCAAATGGGGTATCGTTGTTTACAGAATTTCATGCTGAATCTAAAATTAAAAAAAAATATGGGGTATTCCCTTTAAAATAACGAAGTTAGTGGTCACTTCTGGTATAACCGGAAGTTGCACAGAGTTCATTTTATTTTAATTCAAAAGAGCATATTCGATTATGTATACTCAGAAAATGGCGAAAATACAAATTAATTTATTCTCCATAAAGTTGTAATGCCCGCCTTACGTGGGACACGGTGTATAATTATCTTATGAGCAACCTCACAACCCCTCACTAGCTTATTTGTAATGCGTTTACAAAAAGATAAAACGTATTTTAACACACAATCAAAACAACCTCCTTAAAAAATATATAAATAAAATTGTCAAAGGCGGCCGTTTATAATGAAATTTTCGGCAGTTAAAAAACGTTTATATGAGTAATTAATTCACCGAAAAAAGGAACGAGAAGAAAGCGGAAGCACTGGAAAAGTGGAATTAATAAAAGAGAATAATAATTTGGGAAGCACTTTTTTCCCTTTTTGACTCTAGCGTTTAATTGTTGTAGAAATTAATTGGGAGTAGTACAGGTTGGTTTTTGTACACGAGGAACACTGGTAGAGTTCGCGAAAAATGTAAAATAGAACAAAAATTACATTATTTAAATGTAAACTATGTTAATTCATTATGAGACAAATGCTGCCCCGCCAAGCTAAAAAGTCCTATTTGACATGAGGAAAGTAACGATTTTCTGTTTTTATATTGTTCACTGTGTAAATATTTTTCAAATGGAATTAAATTTTGGCACAGTTAACTTAAAGCAATATAAATCAATACATATACTTTGCAAATCGCGTAATTGCCCAAAACTTGACTTTTGTTAATAATAATAAAATTTATAAAGGAATTAATTTTGTGGAATGCGGATATATTGAAAATCATTCCAAAAAGGGGTGTTGGCCACTTGGTCGCCGCGGTTAGTTTTGTCAGCGGGGTTCCGTAATCTCATCGACCACTTGGTCTCCAGTTTTAAAATCAGGTAGGCCTCTTGGTCGCCGTAGTTATCAATCATTAAAGGTATCTATTTCGATTTATTGAAAATAATATTTTTAAGAAAAAAATAGTTTAACTGATTTTTATTATTTTCCACGTGAATAGAAATTTTTAACTGATATGATATGGTACAGAATGTGGGTCAGGAAAAGAATAAAACCAAATTAAAAAAACACTTATAATTAATAGAAAACAATATAAAATTATACATAATAAAAAAAAGTAGGTGCAAAATACACAAAATACCAAATAAAAATTATTTAAGAAACCCAAATTGCAATTAGTTTTTGTAATGATAAGAAACTACTTTGATAAATTGAGTTCGTGAAAGGATCTTATTTTTATATTGTTCTATTACGTTCGTTAAATACGCATGCCGTTTTTTGTAATTAGCGTTTTTAATTTTGTTAGGTATATGTGTACTGTTTAATTTCACATAAGTATTTAACTGAATATCGAGAATTACATTAACAAATTTGAATATATCGGGATGCGCCGAATAAAAAGCAGAATTAAAATGTTTGTGGAAAGACTCACAAGCATTTGTTGTGCGTTCTGTGGAACTTGTGCACGATGCCCACATTGTAGGCGGGAAGTCAGACGTATCGCTAGTATACGTATTAATCATATAAAGAGTATATGAAGTTAATCTCTCGTCAAATGGCATTACTGGAATTAAATCTTTACAAAAACACTCTGCCACTTCAGTACTTTCCAAAAATAAAATGCCGAAAGTGTAATGAAGCCATTTGCCGATTTCAGAATTTTCATTTTTATATTCGGAAATCAAACCCAGATTTTGTATCTTACGTAACCACGATTGGGTTAAATGAAATCTACATCCAATAATTAAGATATCAGGCCAAATCTGTATAATACCAGTGTGTATGGCTTTCTCAAAATCGCAAATAACTTTACACAGCTTCCAATCTAAATTTAAATTATTATAACAGTAATCTTTTAATAATTTAAATGCAGTTGCATAGGTACTTGCTCTTTTATCTGGTAAAACAAAAAATGCCAATGGTATGTAGTGTCCGTTATCAACAGCATGTATAGTGAAAAATTGTAAAAAAAATTTAGGGCAATAATTAAATGTGCCGTCGCAATAAATACTATCACGAGAACACAAGTATTTTAAATTTGAATCACATGAAAATAAAATAATTTGTGAATCTTCATTGTTAAATAATAAAAATTGTTCACCCTTATTTGTAACACATTGTATTGCTTTCAGTACACTATGAACATCACTGATACACTTTGGCAAAGGTGGCAATATACTTCTTCTTGCCCTGTATATGCTTCGTCTGATGAGGTCAACATCCGTAGTGGATACATTAAAAGTATTTCCTTCCCCTCGGATTCCGTTATTAATTAACTTACTGGGTTTAACGCAAATATCTTCTGTTGCCTTTCTTTTCAATCCGTTTTGAAGTTTTTTTACATCTAAATGGTCCGATGGTGGATGATTGTGTTCACTCTTAGATTTCAATAAGACAGTTTCCGAATCGTCCACTCCAATAGTCGCTTTACACCCACGACGAGTACACTTATATGATACACCTAACTTTGTTTTCTTGTCTTTTCCAAATGTATATTTTTTTACAATTAACAACTTTTTTCCTTTTACACTTAACATCGACTCCATTGCAACACAAACTCAAAACTTCTTTTATGGAATAATGAATAAGATGAATAAGATGATTTTAAAATAAAAAAATTAATCTTTTCAGTAAGAATGCAGACAATTAACTGATGAAAAATATTTTTATTTTAGTTCTCGACAGGTCACAAACCGATATTATAATTAGAGTAATTAAATAACCCCATAATTTTCTTGGAACCCTTAATCCAGGTTTGGAGACCAAGTGGCCTATACCTTTCGAATAGCGAAAGGATTAAATTTGGGTAAAACTGACCGCGGCGATCAAGAGGTATATTCCCCAAAAAAGAATTGGAATCCGCCGAGATTCGTATACAGGAATTTTGGATTTCCGGTCCATCCACTACAACACAAGATGTCCAAAACATCCTCAGCCTTTTTTAACTGTGACAGATAGGACTTCCTGCTTCGTAATTTTATTTGATACCTTTTAGTTTTACTAAACTAAAACGTCCTGCGTAGGTACTTAGGAGAAATGTACTTGATAATTGAAGATTGGACAAACATTCTTAATAATTATGTTGTTTTTGGTAGATAGAACGAAACTGAATATAAGAAACAATTGAAGAGCCCAGGGGATGAAGGTGTTAAGTTACATTTTTGGATAATTCTAGATTTTTGATGAAAGACACTTGAAAGATCACATATATTCGTTTTAGCTTTAATCACTGTTAAATTATGAAGATAAAAGTGCATGAAGGAGTTAAGTACACAATTCCTGAACTTTTCTCAATGAATGAAAGCGCTAAGTGTACATGACCCCTTCATACATTGAATTGGTATGAAGTTGTCTACCACAAAACCTCAAAATGTCAGAGAGTAATTACTAGAGCCATCGTCCAAATGGACTTGTTTTGGTACAGAGGGGAAAAATAGTATCCAGCATTCCCATTGGTCTGTTTTGTTTTGCTTGGCATGTCAAATCGTTCGAAACTGTCAGAACTGTCATTTGTAGTTTATAAGCACATACTTTGATTACTATACGAGGCAAGAGAGAGGTCCGACACGCCCAACATAGGGCGCGGCCATTTTGAACCCTGTGACACAGTTTACAGCTAAAGAATCAGATCGCTCACTCTGCGTCGGCACTTTGGATCTCAATGTTTCAGTTTATACACTGTGCAACTCGGATAATACAATATATGACAACTGCCTATAATAAAACAGTAGTCTTCTGCGTATCCTGAATTTGTATCCCTGGAGTGGATGTTATTTTGGAACTTTCAACTGGTCCGAGTGAGCTAACTGATTCTTTAGCAACGAACTGTGACTTCAAAAATAATAATCACTGACACCACATCACATACTCCACATACTTTGATTTTTAGTATGTGACTGACACTGACAGCAGCAAGCAAAATATCAGGTGCGTTTTAATCATCCGCTTCTGCTTCCGGAATTGTCGGTTTAGTCGTTTTAACCTGTCAGATTAAAACAAGAAAACTGACAATTCCGAAGCAGAAGCGGATGATTAAAACGCACCTATTAAAAATATTGCGCCAAGATGTAGGCAACACATAATAAGGGTTCAAAATGGCGGAGTTTTCTATCTCCTTTTAAAAGGCACTCAGAAAGCTGCGCAGTGCGACCATTCTCCGTATAGTAAAAGAAAATCAAAGTATGTGTTTATAAGTGATTTTTTGTATTTTATTACTTTACTGATACAAATTTTAATAATGGTGAGAGTTTGTGTAAGTTGTAAATAGAAATAAGAAAACGCAGCGTTAAGGGCATTTCACAAGTAAGTAACCATTAGCGTCTCTACCATTCTTTTAAAAGAAACATAGTACCTACATTTTATGCAAAAGACCATTAAACATGAATTTAAAATAAATGGTAAATTTAGTGAATTAAATTTAAAGAACTTGTATTATGTATGTATTGTTTTTGATTTTGGACTCTACTGAAAAGTTAAAAAAAATAATCATAATTTTTCAATATAAACCAGCTTTTTGTTTTTAAGTTATTTTATCATGATAATGTTGAAAATGTTAAATCAATAATTTTTGTTTTTTGTAGGTTTCCAGCTAATCCTGCGAAAAAACGCTGGTGAAACATATTAAAACTTACTTCAGAAAACATTTCAAATAGTGATGTTTTATGTTCCAATCATTTTTCTGGATATATATTTGTGTCAAAGACCCTGCACTTTTCTTGTGGGTTAATCGTTCAAAATTTTTAATTTTTCAGTGATGATCTGAACTATGAAGCCTCTGTTGCAGAAAAAGAAAATGCAGAATTAGAAAACATGTAAGAAACTAGGTACTTTTTAATACAACATAAATTTTATTTTAAAATAATTACCTATTACTACTTATATTTTTTATAAATCACAAAAATTGACTAATTATTTTTTATTAAATGTACCTATGTTCTTTAATTAAGTAGACTACTAGTCGTTAAGAAATAAGCAAAACCTAATGTGAGGTTTTCAATAAAAAACTCATTTTATACTTCTTTTATTATTTGCACTCTTAGTCATTAAAAAATAATCGAAGCTTAAGACATTTTTCAAATAAAAATGAAGCTTCTCTTCTTTGTTAACGACTACTATTAGCTTTATTTCTATTTGTAGTATATCGTTTAGTAATCTATTGAACATTGGTTACGAACAATATTTTTATATTTAATAAATTATTGGAAAAAGTTCTTGTATTGTAATTCTCGCACATCTGTTTTAAGAGATCATAAATATTTGTATAATATACCTACTATTTATTATTTATACTTTTGATTTTTAAATATAAGCTTTTTATCTTTTTTATTGCCTATTATTTCAACATTCATTTTTCCGTTATACACTTTCTGATGTTTTTAAAAAAAAATCTGATGTTTCCAATAATAATATTTGTAATAATAATTATTATTTACTATTACTAGATAGGTACCTACTTAAATAATAAGTTTATAAAATATGTGCATAATTTAAAGAATTTCGAAGGTATGTATCAAATTTATTATTTATATTAATTACAAACCACGTAAAAATGATGCGACAGTGGTAATAGTGTCTAGACATTTCCCCTCATAACGTAAACAAACCCTATTGAATGCGGATTCTATGGAATATATATGCTCGAAGGTAACAAGTAAGACAGTAGCCAGTTGATCTGGTGTGATGCTTGCAGTTAATTCGAATAATTTGAATAAAAAAATGTTGTCCAGGGTTAAAAAGATGGTTTTAAGTGTGTAACAAAATAATCCAGTTTTTTTAGAACACTCAGGAAGTAAATCGGATCCTGAGGAGTTTGACAGTAAGTGAAATACTAAATGAGTACCCACGTTAACATTTTCACAGACGTATTATCCAACATTTTATTTCATACCGTATACTATATGTTGTTAATTTTATTTTTTCCGCTTGCTGTAACCTTTTTTTAGTCCCGATAATAATTAATAACTTTCTAGACTAAAAATTATAGCAGAATTGAATATTTATAGTAGTTTTGTAAAGAAATTTTATTGTAGATGAAGAATACGTTCCCCCAACAGATATTTTGACCAGCAGTAGTGAAGAGGATGAACTTAATGAAAAATTAATATCACAGTTCTCGGCAGCATAGACGTCTGGAAAATAAAATGACACTAATGAGACAGAGACGGGTAGCTTGGTTCTAACTCATGTGACTGCAGAGATTGAACCGAATTTTATTGATATAGTAGACTAGGTACAACTTTATGAAATGGAACGAAACAGTCGAAAAAAAGAAAAAGAGATGAACCGAGTTGGAATTATAAGCAATCAGCTGCTGCACGTGCACATGGTAAGGAATATATTTCATATAAAGGAACGGTAGTTCCAGCAAAAAACGTAAAGCTTGGGTTACTGTGTACTGAAACGTGCAGGTTTAAGTGCGGACAAAAGATTAATGCGGAAACTCGCCGTAAAATATATTCCAGGTTTTATCGGTTGGACATTAATGCCAAAAATGCGCTACTGTTTAAAAGTATTGAAAAGTGCACAATACGGCGGCAACGTACCAATGCAACTAAGCACAAAAGTGCATCATACAAATTTAAAATTACACGTAAAGGAATTACACACCAAATTTGTAAATCTGCATTATGCTCCTTATATAGTGTTGGTCGAAAAAAAGTTGAATTACTCCAAAAACAAGTAAAAGCGGGCAATTCAGCACCTTCTCCTGATTTACGTGGTAAACGTTATAGCAGACCCCATAGGATTGAATACGAAGTAATAGACTTTGTCATATTCAGTCATTTTCAGCGGAACAGTCCCATTACTCCCGCAATAAAATTCTACATAAGCTGTTCTTATCACCAACACTAAACATGTCTAAAATGTACAGCCTATATCTAGAAAAATTTGAAGCAGATAAAAACTGGATAAATATAAAATAAAAATATGTTCATACATCAATATTTGTTCTACTTTTTTTCAATTATTTCGTTTGGAATGCCACGCAGTGATACGTGTAGCTTATTCCACTCTGGTGAAGCAAACACAGCACATAAAGAAAATTATGAAGCAGCATTTCACCTTCAAAGACTTAATAGAAAGAAAGCTACCGATAATCCCAAAATAATCTACATAACAGTCGACCTACAACAGACCATGCCATTACCAAAGTTAATCACATCCAAGGCATTCTATTTCCGGCAGATGTGGTTTTATAACCTAGGGATTCATGTCGTATCCACAAATAATGGCGAGAGAGATTATTTTTTTACTTGGACAGAAGATGTCGCAGGCAGAGGCTCTCAGGAAGTTACAAGTGCATTGTGCACTTTTATTGAATTTAATGAGCAAGCTCTAAGGGATAAACGGCATTTAATCATTTGGTCAGATTCATATGCTGGACAGAACAAACATTTTCAAACAATATGCTTTTATCAATATTTAGTACCTACTTAAAGAAACATTCTTAAGGATTGAACACAAATTTCCAGAAGTTGGAGATTCCTACTTAGATTCCGATCGGGACTTTTGTAGGATAGAAAAATCTCAGAAAACATTATTTGATATACGTTCCCGATTAATATCGTGACATCATCAGACAATCTTCAAAAAAAATCATGTGACTGACATGATTAATTATTTTCGTAATATAAATGCTACAGATTCAACTCAAAGTGGTGGGGAAAAGAAAAATCTTCTGCAAATAAAAGTACCTTCTCGAGATGGAATAAAATGGATAAGAGTAGTGTAGTTCGCCTTCACTTGTTGCAATATTATTAGTGAAAGAAGGTGTTATGTACCAATAAAGCCATCAAAAATATAATAATTGGGTAGCATTACTAAATAAAAAATGCTTGCAAAGACAATACTTAGAGTTAAGAGTGATACAAATATTTTGAAAGCAATTAAACCACTTTTCAATTTTTCACAGAATAATTTAATTTTAACTCGCCAATGGTTTGTTAATTAGTAATTAGAATTTAACCAGATGTTATAGATATTATAGAATAAGTTTTTGGTAATTTCCAATAGGACTTTAATATTTAAGTTAAAAATAGATAGCAATAGCCACCAATCATAGACTCACTCCACTATAATACCTACTTTATTCTAAGTTTATTATATTTTTAGTTGACTTTGAAACCTCAATACTGACAGTTTCGATATTACTAATGTCATTATTGTTACGATATTTATTTTTAAAGAAGTCTAGTCATTTTTTAATATGGCACTTATAAATGTTAGTTGTACCTTTGAAAAACAACCATAAATATTATTGAAAGCTACCTACTTAGAGCTACTTTTCTAACTAAATAAAAATCTGTCAAAATAAAACTTAAATAAATTTAGAATAAAGTAGGTATTATGTGAAGTTTTCGGTTGCTATTTTTATTTATTTTTTACATTGTATAAAAATGCTCAATAATTAATAGGTCACTTATGTAGTCCTAGGTATGTAATATATTATTTCTTGCCTAGATTGATTACTTTTCAGCCCGCCCTCGTACAGCGCATAATCCACGTTCGTTACATAATTTACCACCTGGTAGATTAACCGTTCAACAACTACTTAAAATCATATGAGAATTCAATTTGTGTTAACATTAAATTGTTACTTCTCTTTTTTTTTATACATTGAACATTCACTGAAAAATATTTCACGGTCAAATTAATTTTGCAACTTTCTCGAACTTCAGTTAGTTAAAAATTAATATTAATGTGATTACTTTCGTATGTTGTAAATTTAAAATTTTATTCTTGTAAGATTTGATCGTATCATTAATTATTGTTTCTTTTTATTTTACAGGTAGGTGCCAAGAAAATGATTCTATCGTTAAAAAACAGGTAAAATTTAGTAATATTTTGATTAAATACTAACTAAATATTAGAATTTAGAATAATGTGGATATTTATACAAAATATTTTCAATTAAAGCAGCTATTTTTGGTCTCGCTGCAAAAGAAAAACACGGTATAATTTGCACCAACTCTAAAAATAAGTTAATTGCATTCATATTTCGTGGTAAAAATAGAAAATAGCAGGAAAGAATTCTATTACAACCTATAAATATTTTTCTCTTGCTGTTTGTTACGTTCAGCGCTGCTATTTGACCATAATGAAATAACTGAGTTCACGAAAATTACAATAAATTTAGCCGGTTAAACGATTTTTTTGTTTTTGCTATAAAATTTCAGGCAACGATCTTCAAATTTCACCTTGGCACACAATATTACGCAAATTAATCGATTTTTGTACTAAATGGAAATCATTTCTGTTATATCCTTAACTGTCACACGTCATTCCTATACAAGGCCTAGTCGAAATGAAAAATATCATTACGTGGACAGGGTCAAGGTATAAATGAGCCAAATATTTTTACATGGGAAAGCTTTTAAGGAGTAAATGGCCCAAATATTTTTACATAAATTGTTAGAAGGTCAAACAATTTGAAAGTCCTAACCAAAAAGTGACATGAGGATGAAGAATATCAAAATACAGAATTAAAAATGTTAAGACAAGAATAAAATACTTAAATTAGTGAATGATTATTATGGTCTGAATACAATAATCGCACTTTTTTTAAGTTTTTGCTCAAAATCTCAGTGAAGGAAGGGTCTGACTCGTATAGTCACCCTGCAGACTTTTAAAGGGTTAAATTTGCTACAATTTGGGACTAGGGTGGGATCTATACAGCCGTTGGTTCCCGAGATACAGTTCTTCAAAAATAGGAAAATTTTTCCAAAAAGTTAATTTTTTTTAGAAATGGTCACTTATTTTATGAAATATCTTCTAAAATACGCATCCCACGTCAAATATATGAATTGAAGTTGTAGTACAGTTAAGTCGCTTTCATTTGAAACCAAACTGTAGAAATAGATTACTGGGTCTATTCTGTAACTATAGTTGTTATTTGTTATCTGACAACTTTCTAACAACTTGCTATCTTAGCACTTTCATAACAACTGTATATAACACAAGTAGCTATTCTAGTATTCACGATTGCTAAATTAGTCTATGCTGTATCATACAATTATGCTACCAAGGTCAGTTGTTGTATAATCAGAATTCTCTAAGTAAAATCTGTAACAACTAGTGGTTACAAAAGTGGATTCAGAGTTATTTGGAAGCAACCAAATATTCTTGATGGTTAAGAATAACAACTAGTTGCTAAAAAAGAAATAATCCTGGATAATAAATATTTTAATAGACCAAGAAATTAATGGAAGGTATATTTACTGATAAAATAATAGATATCAGAACTAAATAGATATATTATTTCCTCTGGATATTTTGGTAAGTAATAGAGATATTTAAATTCTGTAAAAGCCAGTTTATAGAGCGCTAGAAGAGCTTCAGTTTTAGATATAAATTAATTTTAAATAGGTCAATATGTAGATGGCGCTGCGCTCAATATTTTTTGTTCGATGGGAGGATCGTTCTTATATAGCGCATCTTATGAAAAATGCATTTTTAAGCATATTTTGTTCTATAAACTAATTCAATAAATCTAGCCATTTTTGATATACAGAGTGAGTCACTCAAAACCTTTTCATCCTGTTTTTCGGCATTATTCATTGAATTTTTAGAAAATGGTTTTTATTTCAAATTAAACACATTTTTACAATACAGATATGTGTCAACCCACTCCCTTTCACTTCTCCAACCCCTTAATTTTAAATAAGAAATGTATCATGTACCTTACATCATTGAAAAGATAATTTTATGGGGAAGTCAAAAATATGACTTTTTGTTGCGATACTTTTAATTTAGCGCCCTCTATCGGGATAAAAAACACTTCATTTGAAAGCTAATTTAATTAATATTTCAATGCACCGCATAACATTATAATAAATATTTCCATATTGCACTTGCAACAAAATAAAGTTAGCAATAATGTTTAAAATAGTGCATGACTAATTTTCAAACTATTGCAAGTGCAATATGAAGGATATTTAATTAATGTTATGTGGTACATTGAGTTAGTAATTAAATTTGCTTTCAAATAAGGTGTCACACTTTATAATGCGTAGTTTTTTAATCCCGATAGAGGGCGTTACAATTAAAAGTATCGAAATAAACAGTCATATTTCTAAATTCCCCATAAAATTACCTTTTACTACAAATTTTAATGTCACACTCTATAATACATAGTAATTTTTTATCACGCTAGAGGGTGATAAAATTTAAGTAACGCAATATATAGAAATATTTCTGAATCCCCCATTTAATTACCTTTTCAATGATGTGCTATACATGGTACATTACCTATTTAAAATTAAGGTGTTGGTGAACTGAAAGGGAGGGGGTTGACACATGACAGATGTCTGTATTGTAAAAATGTTTTTGATTTGGAATAAAAATCGACCCGTTTTAGCATTTTCTTAAAATCCAATGATTAATGCTGAAAAATAGGATGAAACTGTTTTGAGTGCCCCACTCTGTATATCAAAAGTGGCTAGATTTATCGAATTAGTTCATATAACAAAATCTGCTTAAAAATACATTTTTCACAAGATGCGCTACACAAGAAAGATCCTCCCATCGAAAAAAAAAAATATTGAGCGCAGCGCCATCTACGTATTGACCTATTTAAAATCAATTTATATCTAAAACTGAAGCTATCTTAGTACTCTGTGAACTGGCTTTTACAGAATTAAAATATTCCTATTACTTACCAAAATATTCGGCCTGGGAGTTTTTCTTGGTACACCCTGTATATGTAAGGAGGGGTGACTCTCCATGTCACTTAGGCGTCAATAGTCCCATTGTGCATCCTTCAGGGGAATTTAAGATCTGTCTCTCAGCTCTTCAAAACCTCTGCTGGTTGATATATAACGTCACTGTCTATGCAGTGCTCCGCAACCGGTGTGCCGCGGCACACTGGTGTGCCGTAAGCCGACTTGAGGTGTGCCGCTCTTGCAGACAATACGAATCAGATTCGTATTGTAGCGAGACCCGCGAAAAATAAAGCAATCTGACAACAGCGCCGATGGTAAACGTCTATCCGTCTATCGGCGCGGCGCGGCGGCTTGATTCTCGAAGGCGACTAAACTAGAAAGATCCGTGCCGTTCGAGGCGCGACTCGATGTTTTCCTGAACATCGCCACTGCCTATATAAGCGCGCCTGTCGTCGCTCAGAGACTCAGAGAGAGTCGAATAGTCAAGTGAATCAGATAAATACGCGGGCAAACAAATAAATCGTAGAGTGAAATAAATAGTGAATTGCTATATAAATAAATTCTTGTGCCTTATAAATAAGTGAACTGGACTAAGTTTTGTTGCAGTATCTACTTTTATAAATAACTATAGTGCTTCAAATATGGATAAATTTTTGCTGAAATCACGAGCAGATGACGAAGAACCTAGCACAAGCTCCAGCATAAGTGCTGCAAAAAGAGCAAAAAAGGTGCTGAAAAGGAAGTACAACCTTCGATATGGTTTCACTTGGTGTGGCGACGAAGCGGCTCCAAAGCCTGAATGCGTCATTTGCGGTGAACAGTTGTCAAATGAAGCAATGGTACCCAGCAAACTAAACCGTCATTTGATCACAAATCATCCCAGTTGCGTCAAAAAAGACATTCAATTTTTCCAACGGCGCTTGGATCAAAATAAGAAACAAAAGCAGTTTATGAAATCGGCGGTTACGGTTTCTGAAAAGGCATTAGAAGCAAGCTACCTTGTTGCAAAATTAATTGCACAACAAAAAAAACCGCACACTATCGGTGAAACACTTATTAAACCAGCATGCATGGAAATTGTTAGACTTATGCTTGGGCCAAACGAAGTTAAGGACGTGAGTAAAGTTTCTTTGTCGGCCGATACTGTTAAAAGACGTATCAAAGATATGTCAAGTGATATTTTGGGAACACTAATTAAAAAAATCATTTCGGCTGGAATTTTTGCGCTTCAAATCGACGAATCAACCGATATTAAAAATAAAGCACAACTGATGGCTATTGTACGTTTCGTTGACGAGGACTCTATTAAAGAACATTATTTATTTTGTAAGGAGGTTCCAGAGAGAACTACCGGTGAACAAATTTTCCAAGTAACTGATAATTTTTTTAAAATACATAATATTCAGTGGACCAATTGCGTTGCTATTTGTACAGATGGTGCTGCTGCAATGATGGGCAGTAAGAAAGGTTTTGTATCTTGTGTAAAACAAAAAAATCCGTCAATACAAATTACACATTGCTGCATACATCGAGAAGCATTGATGGTCAAAAATTTGCCCGAACAGCTTTCGATCACAATGAATGAATGTATTAAGATCATAAACATAATTAAATCGAGAGCCTTAAATTCGCGAATCTTTGGAATACTCTGTGAAGAAATGGGAAGCGAACATGAATCCTTACTGTTTTATACAGAAGTTCGTTGGTTATCCCGGGGAAAAGTTTTAGCTCGACTGTTTGAACTTCGCTACGAAGTGCGTGAGTTTCTTTCAAGTCAAGATATGTACGATCTATGCCAGCACCTTCATGATGAATACTGGATAGCCAAACTTGCATACATGGCGGATATATTCGAACATCTGAATGAACTTAATAAAAAAATGCAAGGACGGAATGAAAATATATTGACGTGCTCCGATAAATTACAAGGGTTCAAAAAGAAACTTGAACTTTGGCAGGAACAGTTGCAAAAAGGATGTCTAGAAATGTATCACAGGACCAACCACAGTACGATCGAAAACAAGCAGTTGATTGTGGATTTGGCCCAACAACATTTAAGTATGCTTCAACAAAAATTTGAATACTATTTCCATTCTATCAACACGGAACAATACAATTGGATTCGAAATCCTTTCGCAACCAATGCAATAAGTTCCACGGAAGCACTGCCATTGCAAACTCGAGAGGAGTTCACAGAATTAAGTAATGATATGACCCTAAAACTTAAATTCGACGAAGTTCCGTTAGATGTTTTCTGGATTTCCATCAAGACAGAATATCCACGCATCACCGACAAAGCCATCTTCACACTACTTCCGTTTTCCACAACATATTTATGTGAGCAAAGTTTTTCAACGCTTGTATTAATTAAAAATGATAAACGGTCATGCTTAAAAGATCTTGACCAAGAAATGAGAGTTGCGCTGTCTAAAATTGAGCCGAATATAAAACTTTTGTGTTCAACGAAGCAAGCGCAGGTATCACATTAATCAGTCATCATCATGTCAAAATATTTATTACTATTGACGTGTCAACAGAAGTAAATTTAGTATACCTACCTGTCCTACCTAGTATTTAGTATAGTTCTCATGTATGTACCTATTTGTATTTTTCATTCTATCTGAATAATAAAAAAAAATAAAAAAAAAATATGTATTATGTCCTGAGTGAAAATTTTGATGCCCCAAATCTGAAAGGGGCTTCTTCACATTTTAAAACAATAAAAAAAACTAAGGTAGTTTGGACATCCATAAATAATTAGTATACATGGAGTGAACTGACCCCCGACCTAGCTACGCCACTGCTATAAATATATTTTAGATTTTGGTGTGCCACGAAATTCTAGGGAGCAGTTTGGTGTGCCTCAGATGAGGAAAGGTTGCGGAGCACTGGTCTATAGGAACCATATCTTAGATCTTCAAAAGGTCTGCATAAAATTGCATATAAAATTTTCCTGTCTTGATTAAAGTTTACAGCTACGACATATATATGACCTTTTTTTTAAATTTCAAATCAGTCAACCAACAAAATATAAAAAGTTCCAAATTATAAATTATATTATACTTAACGTCCATGCCTGGAAGATATAAACCTCCGTGGTTCTGTCCCTCCTGACTTAAAGGTTAAGTTGTTAAAATCCTGATTTACACCACACATACAACTTTATAGCAACCGTGAATACTAGAATACCTACTTTTGTCAAAGTTGTTATACGCTTGCTATAAAAATAATACAACTTGTAAGTGTGGTAAAGATCCCACCTCCAATCAGTGGGATTCAAGTTAACTTCCCGCCACTTATGGTCTTGGAGGTAGCACCTTGCTGCATGATGGCCTGCGGCATCTTCCATCGCTGGCAAACGGGCGAGGTTGAAGTGACAAACGTCTCATACTTTAGTAAATCCAAAGTAGTCCCATATAGAGCCACAAAGCACTTGATACCTGCTTCTCTCACGGCTTGTGGGATGGAAGACCTTCACTTGCTCAGTAAGTGGTTCACTCTTGCCCAGGAGTGTGGTGATTTTGGTCTTTCCTTAGCCAAACGGTGCTGAGGTGATATCGCACCCGGTAAACGCGTGGGTGATCGCTGGGTGTTCTGGTGGCTGTAGGAGATTGTAGAGTAGTGACAACAACCAGCTTCGCCCTTCGTGTTCTTCTGAAGGTAGATGTTTGTCTCTTCAGCGCCTGGAACCATTGAGAAGAACGAGCAGATTGCCTTCTTCTTCCACTATGACGACTCGATCGGTTACTGCTCTTTTTCATAGCGCCGTCATGATGATCTCCCGATCCGCATCTTCTTCGGCAACAGCCTCCATCTGAAAGGCATCATAAAGAACTGTTTGATAAATAAAACCATAAAAAAACGTGAGTACAGTTTATTTGCATTTCTTCCAAAATTCGCTTGTGACGTATGTTTTATGATTATCTGCGGTTTTTGAGAGAACCGCTAGGCCTACAGGTACCAGTCTGGTCTCAAATGAAAGCGAATTAACTGTACTACAACTTCAATTTATATAATATTTGACGTGGGATGCGTATTTTAAAAGATATTTCACAAAATAAGTGACCACTTCGAAAAAAATTCACTTTTTGTTAAAAATGCCTTATTTTCAAAGAACTGTATCTTGAGAACCAATAGCTGTATAGAGCTCGCCCTAGTCGCAAATTGTAGCAAATTTTGTCTTCTTTAAAAATATGTAGTGACTATACTGCAACCAATGTTCTGAATTATCAACCACAGAAATTAGGTGTATACCACTACGCACTAGAATTCTGAAATTTCATTGTGTAAAATGTAGGAATTATGTACTATCTTCTAAAACAATTTCTCAACCAGAATCTACTAATAACATTATACTACAGTCTAGTAGAATCTATACTACGGTATGGAATCTTAGTATGGGGAGGCTTGTATGGAACTACTATCATTTAAATGTTATTCAAAACAAAATTTTGAAGTTAATTGTGTCCTACCATGACTTTATATAATGGAAAAATTAGCAATGTTAGATGTTTATATATTCACGCATTGTGTTGTTATATACAAAAAAATTAATTTTTAAAAAACCTTTTAGAACATAGACATAACACTAGAACTGCATCGAACATGTGCATTAAAGTACCAAAACCAAATAGTGAGTTTTTTAAAAACAGTGTAAATTATCTAGGGACAAAGTTCTATAACGCTCTACATCTTCATATAAAATTATTAAACAAATATAAAAAATTCTGTAAAGTTAGCAGATATGTTAAAATTTTCATTTTAACTACAAATAAGCATTGAAGGATGAGGTATAAAAAAAATTTACACTTGAATCTGTACTACTGCCCTGCACTTCTTTCTAGACTAAAGATAGGATATAAAATTGTACCCGCTCATAACACTGATATAACCTTATTCCATCTGTAGTATATGCATAAAATAGACAATATACATTTGGATGTAGAAAAAAAGAAATATTGCCTGGAAAAGATGGATTTAATTGTAAGTACACATTTTATAAAAATGATACAAATTTGTTAAATAAATTTAACCGTGCTTTATTTAAAAAAAACATCAGATTATTATAGGAAAACAAATTATACCAATCCATGATCCATTGTGTATATACGCGCACCTAATTAAGTAATTATAATAACAGAATCATATTTCCTGTTTATAATTACCACAAGAGACTGTCAGTTGTCTCCACAATACGAAATTCGAACCAATTAAACCAGTTACATACTTATAAGTATATCATCGGTAACAAACAGACCTCAGCTAACGACTGTATATGCTTTTTTAACCATTTTTCGTGACATCACATCTGTCATCTCAATTCTTTTAATACAGCGGCCAGTCGGGAGTTTAACAAGGAAAAATAAACTGACTGATATTAAATTTTATATAGAAATACAGCAGAGATTTTACAAGGTAGACCGAGATGGTTTGTTTTATAATTTTTATGTTGCCTAACCCAGTTTTGTAATGACTTATATTATCCTTATATTGTTGTAATTGTTTTAATTTTGTTTATCGTACGGTATATGAATAATAATGTCAATGGGACTTAATGTCAAATAAAGAATAATTCTTGTTAGTGTTGAAATAGATTGATTTTTTACTGATTCTACTAATTAAATATAAAAGAACCCAATAGACAATTGGGTTTCAAGAGGGCGGTAAGTCACAGAGAAAGTTTCTTGACCATTGTTAGAGTAAAACATAATGATGAAACTTTCTGAGTCTTCCTTAATGTATAAATGAGATTCTAAGAAAAGTAGTTCCACAAACTTTTTTCAAAAATTATATCTCGATAGATTCAAAAACTCATCACACTTAGGTCTAACGCAAATAATTAAGATTGGACTTTAATTACACATCAACTGTCTCAAATTTGTACAAAATGAACTAATAGTATATTAGTGAAAGAATTTGGAAAAATTGTTTTGAAAAAAATTCGCTCCGAACAAAGCTCTAACCTGCGCCTTCTGGGTTACCATCACAACTTCATAAATTATTTATCAGATTTTTTGTTTTTAATAATATTAAAATTGTATAACGATATTAACTTTTTTTAAGGAAAAACATTGGATCTAGTTATTAGTTCTTTGAATAATGTAAGAAATTGTTCTATTAGGAGGAACAATTTTACAATAGTTAGTGAAGAGTTATATCAACGTTCACTTGAAACTTCTATAACAATTAGAGGGCGTTTCATAAGGATTGGTAATAGTTATTTATGTGTCAAGCTCGGAAAGTGGTACTTTACACTGTAAATACACTTTCCGAGTGTGGCGTGTACAATATTTTTTGTGCTGCCACTAATAATTTGACAATAATATAGGAATAGAATATTTATTGCTTAAAATTTTAACAAAACTTAACTTATTTATTATTAATATTTATTTTGAATGTGCAGTTATGTAAAGTACAATTATTAAACGTTGATATTCCGGTCAAAATAGGAATCATAATATTTGTGTTATCATTAAAATTGGATTCGACTCTTGAAGTTCCAGGTTGGTTTTTGTCTCTAATGAAAATTTTGACATAAGAGCTCGGGAAAACAGGTACTTTGCCGAGCAGTTATGTCACTCTTCCGAGCAGTTATGTCAATTATCTGCTATAGACTGGCAACGACGCACTTTCCGAGCTAAAAAATGATCGCAAAAACGCATTTTCTAAAGTGGTAGTACAAAAATATTTTATTCAGGGTTCTCCCTATTTAAATCATTTGATTTTAACGGCGATTTAAATCTAGTGATTTGTTTTACAAAATATAATCAAAATATAGATTAAACGCATACCAAATACAAACTGCAAATAAAACGGAATTGTTAATATTGAAAAAAATAATACATATTTTTTAAATTCAATTCAATTTTCATTATAGTATTTGTACAGAAATACAAATTTTTCTGCCTTCTCCACTCCTAATCTATTTCATAAATTAAGATAAACGGTTCCAAATGTGGAAAGACTTTTAAAACATTTTGTTTATTCTTGCTCGTGGATTTGTTCTAGAAGGGTCGTCGAAATGATTTTTCCTGAACACCTGAAGCTAGTATTAGTATAGAGGGATCGTGAAAACGAGTTAGTAGGCGATTGTTGTGTTAGCAACATCTGTAGAGGAAGTGAGGAAGCGGACACAAGGGGAAAGGTGAACATCCTTCTTGTTCGGTGGTGTATCATTTATCTATAAAAACACACATTGTCCAAACGTTTTAATTGTAAAAAAAAACTAAAATTTGATAATTTTACTATTTTTAAAATGAATACCGTCTAATTTTTTCTATTGCAGAATAAAACCTTAAAATCAATTTTATTGTAAATAAATACAGGAGCGACTAGTTTCGGCCTTACAGGAACATCTTCAGGCCTGTAATACAATAATCTTTAATTATTATAATAGGTTGGTCACTTACGAATAACATTAAATAGTATAAACCACAAAAATGAAATCATATTGTAGCGTTACAGCATTAAAGCTGCGAAAATAAAAGAGCAGTGCAAACGTAACTAAAAATAAGAAAACTGAGTACGGAATCTACAAAAGAAGAGGTGAGAATGAGCAATTACAAATACATTTAAATTGCTCGGGATATGAAATAAAGCTGTGATAATGTAAAGTAGTGGTATAGTCCCCGTCAAGGAAGTTTTGGATATGTTAAAGAGGACAGCGTTTTCTCTGTAAATCTGGAGAATGTAAGGATGGAGGGAAGACGAATCTTGCTGGCTCAGGTGTAGATGGCTAGATAAAGGAGCGTGTAGATGAAAGCACCAGTAAATATCGTCACTTTCGTCTAATTTTTTATTCTCACTCACCGTTTCGACTTTATCTTCGAAATTCATTTTTAAAAGGAAATAAAAGTAATCATTCATGCAAGCATATAATAAAACAACATGAACTCATTATATTTAATAAGCTAATAAACGTTTGTTTCAATGAAAAAAACATATATGTAAATATCAAAATCAATTTGAAAACACAACAGATAATAAAATGAAATAAATTTATACAAGTACAAATAGAAAGTTAATAACATACCTTCTAAAAGTAACACATTTTAAGTAGATAAATGTTTAAAGAGTTTATTCCTGAACATAACTAATCTAACGTTTTTCCCCTTTTTAATATTATGAGGGTTTTTGTAGTTTAAATGAAAATTATAATTTATTTTGGTCCTAATAAAAATTTAAACATAGTTTATCAAAGAATAAAATACATAATCTTAAATCGTTATCAAAAATTATTAATGGTAAAACTTCAAACAATAATTAGATTCTTAAACAAATTTCTAGTTTTTGTTTTGCAAAACTTTTTTGCCTTCTTCGGTTGCCTCTGCTACTTTTCTTTTAGTAGTTTCGAGGAGAATTTTCCTATGGAAACCAGTAGAACCATCAATTGGTTGGTAAAATTTTGATATTTTGGGTCTGGTAAGTCTTGTTAAACTTTCTTCTTAGGAAGCTGTAACCTTATGGAGAACAAAAATTTAATATTAGATCAAAATGCTCTTAATTGAGAATTATATTTGCAAAGGCCGTTTTAATAATATTTTCAAAAGTTTTTGGAATCGTTGTTGACAGAAACCTGCAAAAAAATATATCATTTTATTCCTAAAATATAAGATATCACACAATGCACATTCATATAATATCATTGTGCTAGAAAAATACTAGGTAGGTACTGAGACAATTTAAAAAAAGTATTTCGAGAAACTCAACTTTTAATGTAATCATTGTACTTAACTTTTTTGTGTAGTTCGTTGTGATTTGTATAATATACACCGTGTCCCACGTAAGGCGGACATTACAACTTCGTTATTTTAAAGGGAATACCCTATATTTTTTTTTTAATTTTAGATTCAGCATGAAATTCTGTAAACAACGATACCCCATTTGCCTATTCTAGTTATAGAGGATTTGGCGTTATTCAATTTTTTTCTACATTTTTAGTCGCCGGTAGACATTTTCTTAAAGTCGTCTATCTCAGATACTATATCTATCAGATACTTAAAATTTTAACCAGAGGTAGTAGATGGGATGTACTTCTTGAGAATATTTAGTTATTCATTATTTGTTGTACGGGGTGTTTGCAAATTATTTTTAAAAATGAAATTTTTTAAACATAAAAAACATTTTTATTTTAAAGGGAACACCCTATATATTTTTTAAATTTACGATTCAGCATGAAATTCTGTAAACAATGATACCATATTTGCCTATTCTAATTATAGCGGATTTGGCGTTATTCATTTTTTATTAATTTTTAGTCGTCGCGCCGGTAGGCATTTTCTTAAAGTCGACTGTCTCAGGTACTATTTCTGTTGGATACTTGAAATTTTAGCCACAAGTAGTAGATGGGATGTACTTTTAAAAACATTTACAGTTTTCTGCAACAAAATATGTCGTTTAAAAAGTTAAAAATTTTTTAATGATAAGGTACATACTAACTAAATACAATTTTTATTAAAAGCACATGGTTTAAAAAAATCATTTTATCAAATGTTTAAAATGCCCCCCGTTAGCTTCTAAACATTTTAACAATCTTTTTTCAACATTATTAGTTGTTGCTTTACGAATCATTTCACCATCTAACTCGTTAAAAAGGCATTCCGAACTCTTTGCTCTAATTCATCTTTAGTATTAATTTGGGTAGAGTACACTAAATTTTTAATATGACCCCATAAAAGAAATCAACAGGAGTTAGATCTGGCGATCTTGCAGGCCAAAGCCAAGGGCCATTTGGACCTATCCATCGGTCTTCAAAGAGTGCTGTAATTTCTTGATTTACATAGTATGTTGAATGTGCTGGGGCACTATCCAACTGGTACCAAAAATTATTATTTGGTAGCTGGTTTAAAATGTCAGCAACTACTTCTCTAAGAATTCTAATGTAGGTATCTTTCTGAGGTCAGTCTTTCATTATAAATGTAATAAAAAGCTCTTCCAAAACCGATCACTGCAAACACATTAAAACTAAATTCGTACTGAAATTGTGCTTCACGATACAAATGTGGATTTTCGTTTGCCCAGAAATGACATTGCTTGCGATTGATGATCCCTTTACGTGTAAATTTCGACTCGTCTGACCACAAAATTTTGTTTAAAATCTCGGGATCTTCTTGAATTCGTACCAATAACCATTCGCATAATTCAGTTCGTCTTATTTGATCACCATCTCGCAACTCATGAACTTTTCTTTGTGCATAGGGATGCCATTTATTTAGTACTAAAATTCGTTGTATTGACCCTCGACTAATATTTAAATTATCTTGAGCCATTCTAATGGAGGCGTGAGGATACGCAGTAAAATACCCTAATACGTTAATTAGATTAACTTCTTCATCTCGGACATAATGTTGACGGTTTCTTCCCGGGTTTTGTTTAAAATTATTCAAAAAGTTAGCTTCGATTCTATCAAATTTCTGTCTGTTCATTGGTGGTAAATGAGGGTATCGTTCATTAAACATGCGGCAGGTTCTACTTTTGATTCGATTACATTCTCCATGAATGTAAAATAAATTAAGAATATCTTGGTTGGTATATTCTTCAATATTTCCCATATTTTCCATATTTTGAACGCAAAAAATACACAACTTAAATACATAGAAATATGACAATTCAGTTTGTTGACAGATTGTTGTTTAGCATATTTCCACGGCATACTAAGATAAAAAATTAAAATGTAAAACTATACTATATTATGTAGGTGCATACGTAAAATTTAAATTTAAATTTTCTTAAAATTGGCGAGAGATAATTATAGGGAATTAATAGTGCAAATGAAGATCAATGAAGAATAATTTTCTGAACAAAATGAAATAAAAATATACAGGATTTTCCATTTAAAATAAAAAAAAAATTTCATGTTTAAAATATTTATTTTTTAAAATAATTCCAAACACACAGTCGAACAAACGATGTACAAGTAAATTTAAAAAAGCAAATGTCTGCCGGCATATAAAAGTTTATAAAAAACTGAATAACGCCAAATACACTATAATTAGAATAGGCGAATGGGGTATCATTGTTTACAGAATATAGGGTGTTCAATTTAAAATAAAAAAGTTTTTTATGTTTAAAAAATTTCATTTTTAAAAATAATTTGCAAACACCCCGTACAACAAATAATGAATAACTAAATATTCTCAAGAAGTACATCCCATCTACTACCTCCGGTTAAAATTTTAAGTATCTGATAGATATAGTACCTGAGATAGACGACTTTAAGAAAATGTCTACCGGCGACTAAAAATGTAGAAAAAAATTGAATAACGCCAAATCCGCTATAACTAGAATAGGCAAATGGGGTATCGTTGTTTACAGAATTTCATGCTGAATCTAAAATTGAAAAAAAATATGGGGTATTCCCTTTAAAATAACGAAGTTAGTGGTCACTTCCGGTATAACCGGAAGTTGCACAGAGTTCATTTTATTTTAATTCAAAAGAGCATATTCGATTATGTATACTCAGAAAATGGCGAAAATACAAATTAATTTATTCTCCATAAAGTTGTAATGCCCGCCTTACGTGGGACACGGTGTATATTATAAAAACCTATCGTCAATGTTAATGTGCCAAGTTTTTTTAATAATTATGTCCTTGTTATAGTAAAAACACATTTAAACACATTTTTAAAGTTTTCTGGATTTCTGCTTTAAATTATCGTATAATTGAACTGACTAATTGTGTGTTTAAGTAAAGGTATATCTCTTTTTTTGTTATAACAGTCTTTGTATATTGTTGTAACTTTTTAGATAATCAGAGAAAACAGTAAGACATCTTAATATATCCTATTTCACCAACAAAAATGTAGACTAATTAATTTCACATCAAACGAAAAAAGTCATTTTAGGATGTCCTAATAGGTTTTAACTAAAAAACTAAATAAAATGTATATTGCAATTGTGTTTAAATAAATGAATGTTTTATACTTGACTATAGCACCAGACAAACATTTTTTTAGATCATAATGATCTGCATAACTCAAAATAGTCAAAATCCACATTATTTAAGTTGTTCTAGTATTGTTTTAGCATAACGATGTAAACTCCAATAATAAATATTACCATTTTTTTGGTACATTTTTTAAGGAAATTAAGAAAAATATGAATAATGTGATATTCTTGTTTAGTTTTGTACTATATAATATAGTTCATTAGGTAGTGATTTAGAAGCAAATTGTTCTATTTATAGAATAAAAAATCCCTCATAATATCTAAATATTTATACTTATTTATATTTTAGACAGGAAGACTATTTTATGTTTTTGTTTTTGGCTCTGAATAGTTTTCTTACGAATTTTAAAACCTTCCTTAGCTCTTTTGGGATATTCCATGCATATCTTAGAAGTTTAAACCTAAAACAAATTAAGTATAAAAAATGAAAATTTAAACAATATACAAAATTAGTCTTTTAGAGTAGTTAAAAAAAAGTGTCAACAAAAAAATGGCTATGCCTTTTTCCTTAAACATTCTTTTTGAAAGAAACTTAAGTTTCTCTACTTACTTGCTGTTTTAGTATTTTAGTAGCAGATGAATATAGTGTAGAAATAGTGACAGGATTGATTATTATACTTCTTTCGTCGAAATTGCATTTTTCTTTATTATTTTCCTCCCCTGAGGTCTGTAATAAAAATGTTTATTAGCATAAAAAGTTTTTCAGGTGGTCACTTGTTGAATTCCTATATTTTGGAACCATGTATTTCTTTCTCATATCAAGAAAAGGAAACCTAAAAAAAAATAACAATAAACTTTACAAAGATGTGATATTAAAATAATAATAATAAGTAATTAACCTTTACTATAATCATTATAAGACGGATGAAGACGAACTTAGCTGGAGTTTACTTGCTTTTAAATTTAAATTTTTCGATAAGAAAATAAGAACGTTTAATTGCAAATTAAAGGTGATTGCCTAATGCACCGCCTCTGATAATTAGGTTGTGTCTGTACTTACTTATGATATTATCTTGAAGAAGCATTTTCAACAGACCTTTTACACATAAAGCATGTTTTCATCATATTAGAGATAATAAATCTTAAATATGCATTTACAACCCTTACAACGTTATAAATAATAATATTTTCCGTAAAATACAAATAAGAAATTGACATGTGTCAGAACTGGTGCTGTCAAACTTGTCAACGCTGATTAAATAAGCCAATTACAGAAGAGGTATTTTCCCCCTCGGGGGGAGTAGATGTTGCTAACAAAATTCAGCGCGGGGAAGGGGGGAAGACTCCCTCTAGTAGTAATTGCTCGGAGGGTATTACAATTTGTTTATTTCTTCTTTTCAGTTAGCGGAAACGAGAATGACTGTGTATTGTTTTTTAGAAACTGATGGCACTGACAAACCAAAAACAGACAAACTTGACGAGCTTGGCGGTTATTTTTGAAAACTGATGGTTGAGTTGGAAGACATTGAAGTACATCCGCCTGCAATAGTTGCATTATCTAAATTAGGAGAAATGCGAGAAAAGCGAGAAATGATATAACTTGATAAATGATAAGATATTGTTAAATTAATACAGTTCATCAAATTTCTAGAGGTGTTCGACGCCCAGACAGAGAACGCGCTACGTGTGACTAAGATAGCTATTGTACAGTCTGCTAAACAAGTTATTTTAAATAGTTTTTAATATTTTTAGGTAATTAAATTTTAAAAGTTTAGGGATTAAATTGGTCTGATTGGACTTTCTTAGAACGTTTTTAAAAGCAGCTAAAGATAGTATGTAGAATTGAAAATAATTATTATGCCATAAAAGGTGTTTTGGAATTCCTTCAACCTTTTGAAATTGAGTCAGAAAATATAAATTTTATAGGATAGCGGAATATACCTATAATTTTTTTGTAAATCGTGGAAATAGTTTATATTTTATTTCTACCTTATTAAGGAAACATTACTAAAATTTTCGAAATTTTGTTTTTCTACAAAATAATAAACTATACTATTTAGAAAAAAATTTATTTCTCTTATAATTTTATAAAAAATAACAGGGGAATATTTACATTTCTTGATCTATTAAACAAAACGATAAATTATCTCGACGAATGACACCATGTTCTAGTACGGAAGCTAGCTTTACATTTTTGTTGGTGGTTTCATGTGTTTCATATCAATTTTTTGTAATTGTAGTTTACACGTACATATACCTCTTAACACTTGTTTGCTTTATTAAAAAAGTGTGTTGTTGTGATTTACGTCGAAATAAGTCAAAAACAACTTGAAACCCCATATAAAATCAAAAAGGAGAAACAGAAAAAAATTGAGCCTGTAAATGAACACAACTCAGAAACAAAAATAGCTATCTAATAATAAAAAAATAAAATTTGATTCTTGTGCAGCTTCATATATATCATTAACTGTTTTTGGTTTTTTAATGGTTTTTCTTGGTGATGAAAATTCCGATATCTCACGGTTATCGATTCTTTTTTTCTCTCCAGAAATGCGGACGACAGTGTTTTTAGATACTCCTGTGGCTGCAGCAACACGATCATTTACATTTTTAAATGGTATTGAAGGTGAATCAAAGTTTCCTTCTCTTCTCATAAACTCTATAACATTGGCTATTATTTCGCGAGATTGACTGTTAATCACGCGGCCTCTTAATTTGCTATTAAACTCCATACTTAGGTTCTATTAAACTGTAATGAGCAAAAAACACAAACGAAAATAAAAGAAATGTTTTAGCGAAATTTACATCTGACATTTACGTCTGAATGAAATAGTGAAATACTTGATGCGCAGAGTGTACTTTCATTGCGTAAATCCGTCGGGATGCCTGTCAGTAGTGCTTTCTCTGTCTAGCCGTCGAAAGCCTCTAGAAATTTGATGAACTGTAATTATTAAAATATTAATAACAGGCGCGGCTCGTCCATAAGACCACATGCGCACGTGCACCCTAAGACTTTACTTAAAAGCAATAAAGTCCATCCAAGTCAATTATTTTGTATTATTGGTTGAAAACTTATTTAGGGGGAGTCTGGAACAGTGGCCACCTTTTTACAAAATAAATCAAAAAACCAGAGTTTTCACTTTTTAACAAATCTTTTATGATTAGACAATAAAAAGGGTATTTATACCATTATTACAAAATTGCGAAGCTGAAAAAATTAAAACTACTAATAATATTCATTTTGCAAAACAATAATTCAAATTGGCCACTGTACCAACAATGATGGTACACTGGTCACCTTAGTGTGGTACAGTGGCCATTATAATATGTTATAGTAGACACAATTCTTCTAACGAATAGGTATACAGGGTGTCCTAGCTAAAACTTGTCACCCCCCTAATCTCTGAACTTTATTTCAAGGGGGAACACTTTCACCAAATACATCATCATGGTGTTGTCAACCCCCTCATCCCCAGCACCCCCTACTTCAAAATTTTCAATGGGACTACTTACTTGTGATACATCATTTTAAAGGGAATTTAATCCCAAATGCATCGGCGTACTGAAATTGAGGATCGATCAAGTGTTATTAAAGTTTTAATGAATACTAAGTTTTATCAAGATATTTTTATTTTTCATCAACTAAAATGTTATCATCATATGAAAGGTTCAAAATGTGAACCATTCAGTTCCATACAGAAGTATAAGCGATTTTCGAAATGTCTCAACATTTCTGGAGTCACTGCACGACACTCTACAACAATTCTCCTGCGTAGATCATCAAGAGAATTTGGCTGTGTAATATAAACTTTGGATTTCAAATGACCCCATAAAAAAAGTCTGATGGTGATAAATCAGGAGATCTAGCCGGCCATTCTATTGGTCCTCGCCTTCCAATCCATCTCCCTGTCAAATTGTCATCTAAAAATTGACGTACAGGTGCAACAAAATGTGGAGGAGCTTCATCTTGTTGAAAGGTGAGCTGACCTTCAAGTAGACCATCATCGTTTTCATTGAGGTTACCATCAATAAAATATGGACGTACAATATGATCTCCCAGAACACCAGCCCAAACATTCAATTTCTGGGGAATTTGTGAATGAGTTTCCCTGTACCAATGGGGATTTACGTCACTCCAGTATCTGCAGTTGTGCCTGTTCACATGTCCATTTAAATAAAAAGAAGATTCGTCAGAAAAGCACACATTGTAGAGGTAATTATTATCACCAATCAATAATTGACTCATGATTTCACAAAACTCTGTACGTCTGTCAGGATCATCTTCATTTAATTCTTGTACATTCTGCATTTTATAAGGATGGAATTTTGCTTCTTTTAGAATTCGATGTACGCTGCTTTTAGAAACTCCAGAAATAGTCTCAAGTTGTCTTAAAGATTGAATGTTGTCCATCACTGCATGTCCTACAACTGCAACAGCGTCCCCTTCATTTCTCATAGGCTTCTTTCGTTCATGTTTTTTATTCAGCACTGATCCCGACTCCAGGAACTTATTCATCAATTGAATCACGTACTGATATGATGTGGTTTTTTCTGGATGAATTTCATTGAAACTTCGAGCCGTAGCTCTAGTACATCGTCCATTTTCAAAATACGCAGTTACAATGGATATCCTCTCTTGTATAGTATAAAGCATTTTCGACAGTTTTCAAATTGTTGAATGAAGTGAATCGAATAGATCAATATAACAAAGCTTCAACAAAGATATGCGTATACAAAAACACATGGCGATAACTTTTTTTGAAGTAGGGGGAGCTGGGGATGAGGGGGTTGACAACACAATGATGATGTATTTGGTGAAAGTGTTCCCCCTTGAAATAAAAATCGACGGGTCTGAGCGATTTTCAATTTTTTTCACGAGTTCGGAGATTAGGGGGTGACAAGTTTTAGCTGGGACACTCTGTATATAAAAACAACTAGACATTGATCAGAACAGTTTATTTAAAAACAAAGTAGTTTTTATTATAAAAAATAACCCCATATTAATTCAAAACGCAACTTTAACAACAAAATAAGTCTTTTAAAATCAAATTAAAATTAAGTTAACATAATATATTATACAGATAAATTGATAAAAAAAAATAAATTCGCTTTTCTGGTAGTGCCACCTACTTTAATAGGCCTAGACAAGTGAAGCACAATATCCTCAATTGAAACTATAGATGTATCAGGAACGTCGGGATACGTAAAATTACTGCCATGTCGTAGAAATGTTACACTGAAATCATAAGTGTCTTTCAAAATCTCAGTAACGCGCCCAACTTAATGTTTGTTGTGAACTTCACGACATCGGAATCTGTCAATTCCACATCCCTATCGGTGTCAATTGACCTTTTTTCAAGTTCTTTGTCAATCGTTTGTTTTTTTGCTGGTAGATCATTCAGACAATCACCCACTTTAAATTGGTATTTTTAAAAATTTTATGAATCGTATGAAAAATAGTGTACATTATTTGTGCAAAAGTGAGGCGAAGCATACTATATTTCATTACCACAAAATGTAATGAAAATAATAGATATTATATATATATTTTAATATTAACAATAAATGACTTTAAACCGGTCTTTTGGCTGGACAGTCAAGTTTTAATTATCACGCTAAATCTCCTTCTTTATATTTATTATTATCGCCTAAACGCTAAACCATTACCGCAAACTATGTAGTTAACACTCGGAACCGTCTCCAACATCGGTCGCATGTGTGTTCGTTCAGCCGGTCAGTGAATAAGTACATACTCGGTAGGTACCTATATAAAATAGCTTTTGATAATTGAAAATAGTTCGCCAGCAACTACCCGCATATATAATTAATTCTGGCGAAATAAAAAACGACATGTGCTGCTTCACTGCCTCACTTACACATTACACAACCATGTGTTAAAAGTTAAAACGCGGAGTTAAACGTCACATCACCACCGTGTTATTGTGTATGAAAATAGATCCGGTATGGGGGGAATTCGAGTGTACACATCTAGATTTAGATAGGCCATAGGCGGGACTCTGGAAAATCGATCTGCCTCCTGCGGAATATTGAAACGGGTATACATTTAAAAATGAAACTGATATGATCTTTTTTAAATCTAAAAAATCTTATGTGTCCAACACATGACTTTCCTATCTAGTTATTACAGGCTTTTTCAGGTTATTTTGTACAACCTATTGCAGCATCTCTATAAATGTTTAGATGATAAACTAAATATATACATTGTCCACATACATCTACCTCGAAACATTTTTCTATAGATATTCATTGAAAATGAAAATACTGAAAAATTTAAATTTAGCACTTTTCCTACAATTTTTCCATTACGGTCCATTTTAAAAAAATCATGTATAAACAAATATTATAGAGATCGATATCGCAAACAACTTTTATTTCAACAATTTTCATAAAAATCAGAATTTTGTCAAATTTTTCGAATACGGACCATTTCAGGAAATTTTTACATAAAACAAAAATTATAGATAATAATATTAGAAGTAACTTTTATTTGAACAATTCTTTCTCCAAACATAAATAACAGATATATTCCATAAAATATAAAAATGGCCTCCCATAAAGTACCCCCCCAGATGTTCCGACTTTGTCCAAAATCTAATCATTTCACGTCAGGCCGAAATAAAACTTAAGTTTAAAATTTAATGTTTTTTTCTTTATCCGTTTTTGAGTTTTCTTCAAAATTCGAAATTTACACATTTTCTCAAATATCTCGAATACGGTCCATTTTAAAGAAATTATGTATAGAATAAAAATTATAGAGAATTATATTACAAACAACTTTTATTTGAACAATTTTTATAAAAAATTATTTTTTTTTACATTTTCTCAAATTTCTCGAATACAGACCATTTTAGGAAAATTTTGCATAAAACAAAAATTATAGATAATTATATTAGAAGTAACTTTTATTTGAAGAATTTTCTTCTCCAAATGTAAATAACAGATATATTCCATAAAATATAAAAATGACCACCTATAAAGTACCCCCCCAGATGTTCCGACTCTGCCCAAAATCTAATCAGCTCATTGGACGCTGAAACAAAGCTTAAGTTTAAAATTTGGTGTTTTTTTGTGTATCGGTTCATGAGTTATGCGTTATACAGACACACACACAGACACACACACACACACAGACAGACAGACATCATCGCGAAAATAGTCAAAACGGATTCAGGGGACCTCAAAACGTAAAAATCCGTCGAAAACTCGAGGTCGAAAAAAATCATGATTCCTATACTTTCCTTATATCTGTATACAGATAGGAAAGTAAAAAATCTGATGTGTCCAACACATGACTTTCCTATCTAGTTATTATAGGCTTTTTCCGGTTATTTTGTACAACATATTGCAGCATCTCTATAAATGTTTAGAGGATAAACTAAATATATACATTGTCCACATACATCTACCTCGAAACATTTTTCTATAGATATTCATGGAAAACGAAAATACTGAAAAATTTAAATTTCCTACAATTTTTTCATTACGGTCCATTTTATAAAAATCATGTATAAACAAAACTTATAGAGATCGATATCGCAAACAACTTTTATTTCAAAAACTTTCATAAAAATCAGAATTTTGCACATTTTGTCAAATTTCTCGAATACGGACCATTTCAGGAAATTTTTACATAAAACAAAAATTATAGATAATAATATTAGAAGTAACTTTTATTTGAACAATTTTTTTCTCCAAACATTAATAACAGATATATTCCATAAAATATAAAAGTGGCCTCCCATAAAGTACCCCCCCAGATGTTCCGACTGTGTCCAAAATCTAATCATTTCACGTCAGGCCGAAATAAACCTTAAGTTTAAAATTTAATGTTTTTTTCTTTATCCATTTTTGAGTTTTCTTCAAAATTCGAAATTTACACATTTTCTCAAATATCTCGAATACGGTCCATTTTAGAGAAATTATGTATAGAATAAAAATTAAAGAGAATTATATTACAAACAACTTTTATTTGAACAATTTTTATAAAAAATTATTTTTTTTACATTTTGTCAAATTTCTCGAATACGGACCATTTTAGGAAAATTTTGCATAAAACAAAAATTATAGATAATTATATTAGAAGTAACTTTTATTTGAAGAATTTTCTTCTCCAAACGTAAATAACAGATATATTCCATAAAATATAAAAATTACCACCTATAAAGTACCCCCCCAGATGTTCCGACTCTGCCCAAAATCTAATCAGCTCATTGGACGCTGAAGCAAAGCTTAAGTTTAAAATTTGGTGTTTTTCTGTGTATCGGTTCATGAGTTATGCGTTATACAGACACACACACACACACACACACACACACACACACACACACACACACACACACACACACACACACACACACACACACACACACACACACACACACACACACACACACACAGACACACACACACACACACACACAGACAGACATCATCGCGAAAATAGTCAAAACGGATTCAGGGGACCTCAAAACGTAAAAATCCGTCGAAAACTCGAGGTCGAAAAAAATCATGATTCCTATACTTTCCTTATATCTGTATACAGATAGGAAAGTAAAAATGTGTGCACTATTGACAAACTATAATAGTTATAAATGAGGGGTTCACAGCAATAGTGGTGCAAGTCAAAAAATATTGTTTTGTGTATCAGGCTTTAAAGTTTATTTTAAGTTTTAAATAAAATGTGGAAAGATAAACATTTGTTTGATTTTTTCAATGTTTATAACAGGTATTGTGTTGTTTATACATAGTTATTTTATCCTATTGGTGAAATAATTACAAAAAAACTAAAAATAGATTGACTTACACCACTTGTGCACTGAATTTCAGGTGAAATAATTAAAGTAGAACGTTTTATAATCTTTATTGAAATAATATGAATACAAAGCACATTATTTTGTAATGAACTAAAAAAATTCTAATCGTAAAACAATTCGTCTTCATCTGAGGAGGTTTCATGCCCTGTTGTTTGTGACTGACGAGTCCTAATTTCTGTTGGAAGATTTTTAAAATAAGCATGATGAATAGGGGGAATGTATGGTAAAAGGTCCATCATGTCACGCTTTTTCTGTTGTGTAACAAAACGCCTTTGGGGATATAAAATATTCTGATTTTTTGATAGTAACACAAGTGTTTTTTTTTCCTTTTCAAGATTTTGATAAGGAAACTATTAAAATCTATCAATTCGTTGAGACTATAATGACCTTGATAGGTTGGAAAAGATTTAATATGCTCTATAACATATGAATCATCAATCTTATTCATAGGGATTTTTTTTATCCCGACTATCAGTAATATCAGATATTTCTTGCTTTGCAAGAGTTCTGTAAAGCCTACCATCACTAATCCCAAAAGTTTTCAAAAATAATTTTTTACATGTGGGTGTATTAACATTGTTAATTTTCAAACTATATTGGTAAGTTATTGATTTAGGGCTTTTAGAATTATCACGAGGACGCTTCTGTTTAATATTTTCAGATTTTATGAGCCCATGGATAAATGTATTTTGTTTTGAAAAATCACCCAATTTCCAGAACGAATCATGCACTTTTTTCTCTCATTTTCATTTACACGATTATAACACATTTTCTTACATTCACAGTTGATATTCTGGAAGCTTTTTGCTGGTTAATTATGCCCCTTTGAAGATAAGTATAGTTTACCTTTATTTCGACAACGTTTTCTAACGTTTCTCTCCCAAGAATTTTCATTTCTTACGCTTTTTCTTCCACGAATGGGAGGCTTCTGCCTGAATAGTCTCCTCTACTTTCTCTTTACTATTAGACTCCGCTTCTGGTTCTACAATATAAGACAGAATTCGACAATATTTCAAAAAAAAACACATATTTTCCCGAGTTTGAGGGCTCAATATTCGATGAACTTTCAGTACTAACATGATCATCCTCATAATATTCGCCTATATCCATTTGTATACAATTTTTACTCAAAAGACTCCGGAAAACTACTTAAAGTTACTTCAAACGTCATAAAATACACGTCAACGTCGCGTCGTCAACGCAAAATAAGGTTAGAAATTTGACTTACACCAATTTTGCTCCGAATAATGGTTTTTATTTTTCAAAGCATAAACATAGTTACGCCCTCTATTGCTTTTTTTATGAGCACCTGACTTACACCACTTTGAAAAAATCGACTTTTAGAGAGTAGTTTTCTGTATTATCAGCATTTTTCAAATTTTTGACTTACACCACTTTTGCTGTGAACCCCTCAAATAGTGGATTGGTTTTCTGCTACCAGTACTATTATCTCAAAAGGGTAATTTTTTCCAGCTGTAATATTCTTATTTTTGGTATGTTCTACAATGCAGCCTGCTGTGAACCTTTCCAATTTTTTATCTAGCTGATTTTTTGTTTTTAGTGTTATGATCAGATGAATAGTATTTGTTAAGTCCTTTTTATTTTTCTTATTTTATTTATGTTTACATATAAAAATAAACTGAATGATAAAATAACAAAAAAAAAATTATTAAAGATATTAATTAGAGATACTGTCTTCATAATGCAAAAAATTCATCGAGTGTATAAAGAAATTACCAGAAATTCTTTAAGATGACTTTTAAATTGTTCAATACTTCTACATGCCTTTTTAACTTGAAGTAATTTGTTATAAATTCTTGGACCTATACAGGGTGGTCCATTAGTGTGAGAAAGTCCAAGATCTCCGTCATTATTAGAGATATAAAAAAAAGATTTTCACAGAACGCTAGATAGCGTTAAACTACATATTTTAAAATTATTTTTGAATATATTAATATAAGTCAAATTAAATTAGGATACTTTTGAACGATCATATAAAATACAGGGTGAACCATTTAAAAAAAAATTGAGAAAATTATGTATTTGTATTTTGACTCACCCTGTACAGATTTGGTGGTAGAAAAAAAATTGGTTATCAATGGTTTCTTTTGCATGATATAGGTCATTGAATTCAATACGATTTTCATACAAAACTGATACTGATTATGTCCTGCAAAACGAGGGTAATTCAAATATAAAATAAAATACATGGTGATTCATTAAAAAGAACATAAGTTGGTTTCTGAGAAAAGTTATTAAACATCCTGTATATTCAAAAATAATTTTAAAATATGTAGTTTAACGCTGTCTACCGTTCTGTGAAAAAATTTTTTTATATATCTAATAATGGCGGAAATATTGAACTTTTTCACACTAATGGATCACCCGGTATAATTTAGCTTACAATAGATTACTTTTCCCCTGGCTAGGGGCAAATAAAGAAGATGGTTTTGTCTCGTTGGATAACTGTGATATTCATTATTGTAGATAAATTTCTTTAAATTTTTACGAACGAAGATATACAGTTCAAAAACATAAATTAAAGTCACAGTTAAAATTTTTAATTTTTTAAAGTATTCCTTACACGATGTACGACTACGAATACTCTCAATATATCGAATAAATTTCTTATTAAATTTCTTAATTAATTTCTTATTAAATTTCTTAATTAATTTCTTATTAAATTTCTTATTAAATTTCTTATTAAATTTCTTATTAAATTTCTTATTAAATTTCTTATTAAATTTCTTATTAAATTTCTTATTAAATTTCTTATTAAATTTCTTATTAAATTTCTTATTAAATTTCTTATTAAATTTCTTATTAAATTTCTTATTAAATTTCTTATTAAATTTCTTATTAAATTTCTTATTAAATTTCTTATTAAATTTCTTATTAAATTTCTTATTAAATTTCTTATTAAATTTCTTATTAAATTTCTTATTAAATTTCTTATTAAATTTCTTATTAAATTTCTTATTAAATTTCTTATTAAATTTCTTATTAAATTTCTTATTAAATTTCTTATTAAATTTCTTATTAAATTTCTTATTAAATTTCTTATTAAATTTCTTATTAAATTTCTTATTAAATTTCTTATTAAATTTCCTATTAAATTTCTTATTAAATTTCTTATTAAATTTCTTATTAAATTTCTTATTAAATTTCTTATTAAATTTCTTATTAAATTTCTTATTAAATTTCTTATTAAATTTCTTATTAAATTTCTTATTAAATTTCTTATTAAATTTCTTATTAAATTTCTTATTAAATTTCTTATTAAATTTCAATTTCTTATTTAATTTCTTATTAAATTTCTTATTAAATTTCTTATTAAATTTCTTATTAAATTTCTTATTAAATTTCTTATTAAATTTCTTATTAAATTTCTTATTAAATTTCTTATTAAATTTCTTATTAAATAATTTCTGATTAAATTTCTTATTAAATTTCTTATTAAATTTCTTATTAAATTTCTTATTAAATTTCTTATTAAATTTCTTATTAAATTTCTTATTAAATTTCTTATTAAATTTCTTATTAAATTTCTTATTAAATTTCTTATTAAATTTCTTATTAAATTTCTTATTAAATTTCTTATTAAATTTCTTATTAAATTTCTTATTAAATTTCTTATTAAATTTCTTATTAAATTTCTTATTAAATTTCTTATTAAATTTCTTATTAAATTTCTTATTAAATTTCCTATTAAATTTCTTATTAAATTTCTTATTAAATTTCTTATTAAATTTCTTATTAAATTTCTTATTAAATTTCTTATTAAATTTCTTATTAAATTTCTTATTAAATTTCTTATTAAATTTCTTATTAAATTTCTTATTAAATTTCTTATTAAATTTCTTATTAAATTTCTTATTAAATTTCTTATTAAATTTCTTATTAAATTTCTTATTAAATTTCTTATTAAATTTCTTATTAAATTTCTTATTAAATTTCTTATTAAATTTCTTATTAAATTTCAATTTCTTATTTAATTTCTTATTAAATTTCATATTAAATTTCTTATTACATTTTGTATTAAATTTCGTATTAAATTTCGTATTAAATTTCTTAATACATTTGTAATTACATTTCTTATTACATTTCTTATTACATTTCTTATTACATTTCTTATTAAATTTATTTATGTCATCTCTATTATCATCTAATTTCTCCATTAACAGTTTAATGATTCTCATAGTTGTAACAGTTTTTTTTTTCCATTATTGTTTGAACTATTCTATCATCTTCACTATCTTGTTTTTCTCCTTCTAAATTTTTCTCTTGTTCTTTCTATTTGCATCTAATTGGATGTTTTAGAAACTGAATTTCTCTAGTTAATTGACGTTACTGCTTCAGAACCCTGTATATATGTTTTTATCTTATTAACGATGCGATGAATAATAAGAATTTCCTATTGTTATTTTCTGGTATTTTTATTTTCAAAAGAGGACGCTGGCGATATTAAACTTTGACCACTACCACTAAATTACATAAACGACTTTCTCTTTTTTAGCATTTAATGACGGCGTCCTCTGGAAAATCTCGCAGCAATAATTTGAAGGAACTTAATAGATTTTCCGGTATTTTCACTCCACAATGGAGAGAAAACTTCAAAGAATATACGACCTTTTGGGGTTCAACAGTCATACACATAAACTACTATGAGTAAAGCCTTCCTGGCTTGTACGCCTCGTCCCGTTTTTCTGGATATTTATTTCCAACAAGCTTACTACTACTCCAGTAATTTCAATAAACTTCCTTTACCATTGTAATTCCTCGACATTCGTGCCAACATTCCTTTTAAATATTGAATAGAAAAGAAAACAAACACATGATGCACATGAGTCCAATATTGATTCAACCAAATCCTTGGCGCTCTTCCAACAACTAAATTCATTTCTAATTTCTTCGCTTCTAAGGGGGCTTCTAAAAAGGATTCCTGATAGTCTATCAAATTATTAAATTGAGCATAGAAAAATGTCTTGATGCCTAAAACGACAGTGGCGTGCACACTTTCTAAAAAAACTGTTTATGATTTATATTTTTAAATAAATACGAATGTTTTTTTGTGATGTATATGGAACATACAGGATGAGTCATAAATAGGGCAGGATGATTATTACAATAAGTATTCGGTTATTTTCGTTTAATCGAGTATTCTAGATTGCACAATGTGGGGCAACATTAAAGTGGGGCAAACGTTTGATGTTAATTCATTGTGGTTTGAGAAAATTTATTAGGAAATTTAATAAGAAATTTAATAAGAAATTTAATAAGAAATTAAATAAGAAATTAAATAAGAAATTAAATAAGAAATTAAATAGGAAATTAAATAGGAAATTTAATAAGAAATTTAATAAGAAATTTAATAAGAAATTTAATAAGAAATTTAATAAGAAATTTAATAAGAAATTTAATAAGAAATTTAATAAGAAATTTAATAAGAAATTTAATAAGAAATTTAATAAGAAATTTAATAAGAAATTTAATAAGAAATTTAATAAGAAATTTAATAAGAAATTTAATAAGAAATTTAATAAGAAATTTAATAAGAAATTTAATAAGAAATTTAATAAGAAATTTAATAAGAAATTTAATAAGAAATTTAATAAGAAATTTAATAAGAAATTTAATAAGAAATTTAATAAGAAATTTAATAAGAAATTTAATAAGAAATTTAATAAGAAATTTAATAAGAAATTTAATAAGAAATTTAATAAGAAATTTAATAAAAAATTTAATAAGAAATTTAATAAGAAATTTAATAAGAAATTTAATAAGAAATTTAATAAGAAATTTAATAAGAAATTTAATAAGAAATTTAATAAGAAATTTAATAAGAAATTTAATAAGAAATTTAATAAGAAATTTAATAAGAAATTTAATAAGAAATTTAATAAGAAATTTAATAAGAAATTTAATTAGAAATTTAATAAGAAATTTAATAAGAAATTTAATAAGAAATTTAATAAGAAATTTAATAAGAAATTTAATAAGAAATTTAATAAGAAATTTAATAAGAAATTTAATAAGAAATTTAATAAGAAATTTAATAAGAAATTTAATAAGAAATTTAATAAGAAATTTAATAAGAAATTTAATAAGAAATTTAATAAGAAATTTAATAAGAAATTTAATAAGAAATTTAATAAGAAATTTAATAAGAAACTTAATAAGAAATTTAATAAGAAATTTAATAAGAAATTTAATAAGAAATTTAATAGGAAATTTAATAAGAAATTTAATAAGAAATTTAATAGTAAATTTAATAAGAAATTTAATGAGAAATTTAATGAGAAATTTAATAAGAAATTTAATAAGAAATTTAATTGATATTAAAGAAATTAAGAAATAAACAATAAATTGTGAAAAAGGAACTGCAAGAGTATACAATAATGTAGAAAGTATAAAAAAAATCGTTTAAGAGGAACGAGAGTAAATGAAGAATTTATTTGAAAAAGGAATGAAATGTCATATGAATAGCAAAAATAAAAAAGGCAGAACAATTGCAAAAAGATGGAAGAAATGATATCGAATAAACATATTTTAATAAAAAGAAAAACTATCGTTATATTAGAAAAATAAAAGAATAAAAAAATTTAAAAAAACGAAATTCATAATTAAGGAATAAAGTTACAAAATGAAAGAAATTATTACAAATTACAAATTACAAATTGCAAATTACAAATTACAAATTACAAATTACAAATTACAAATTACAAATTACAAATTACAAATTACAAATTACAAATTACAAATTACAAATTACAAATTACAAATTACAAATTACAAATTACAAATTACAAATTACAAATTACAAATTACAAATTACAAATTACAAATTACAAATTACAAATTACAAATTACAAATTACAAATTACAAATTACAAATTACAAATTACAAATTACAAATTACAAATTACAAATTACAAATTACAAATTACAAATTACAAATTACAAATTACAAATTACAAATTACAAATTACAAATTACAAATTACAAATTACAAATTACAAATTACAAATTACAAATTACAAATTACAAATTACAAATTACAAATTACAAATTACAAATTACAAATTACAAATTACAAATTACAAATTACAAATTACAAATTACAAATTACAAATTACAAATTACAAATTACAAATTACAAATTACAAATTACAAATTACAAATTACAAATTACAAATTACAAATTACAAATTACAAATTACAAATTACAAATTACAAATTACAAATTACAAATTACAAATTACAAATTACAAATTACAAATTACAAATTACAAATTACAAATTACAAATTACAAATTACAAATTACAAATTACAAATTACAAATTACAAATTACAAATTACAAATTACAAATTACAAATTACAAATTACAAATTACAAATTACAAATTACAAATTACAAATTACAAATTACAAATTACAAATTACAAATTACAAATTACAAATTACAAATTACAAATTACAAATTACAAATTACAAATTACAAATTACAAATTACAAATTACAAATTACAAATTACAAATTACAAATTACAAATTACAAATTACAAATTACAAATTACAAATTACAAATTACAAATTACAAATTACAGAATTAAATTGAAAATAAGATAGATTTGAATACAGAAATAAGAATGCTACAGTGAAGCTGAAAGATTGTTACAATGAAGCTAAATTTAAGCAAGAGAAGCTATAAAAAATAAGAATTATAGTAGCATTAAAAGTTGCAATGAAAAATATATGATTGCTTAAAACGTATTTTAAACTTAATTTATTCAATCATGTTTAGAGAACACAATTTTTTTATATTGTTGAATTATTGTAAATAATCCTAAAACCGTTTAATTTTTTTTACCCTATTTTTTAATTCTTTAGATACATCATAATTTAATGAAACCTCTTTTTAGTTTTTATTCAAGTTATTAAGAATTTCTCAAAATATCCGTCTGTTTTAAACAATGTCATATTGTTTTAAAATTTTTATAAAAGAATATTTAATTAAATTTGGATATTTTCGTAACTAATTGTCGTTTTAGTTTTTCGTCAATTAAGTTGGATGTGCCAAGATAATTACATACCTATAATTAAAATTATTAGTGTGACAACCTTGAAATAAAATTTTGTTGACAATACGTCACTATATAAGATACGCTTCAAATTAAAATTTATACATAAAAAAATTAAATGAGACGTGATAAAGTGTTAATTAAAATTAAATAATAATAATTAGAATTTTAAATTGTCTTAAGTCTGTCTTCCTACGTTAAATTTACATATTGTATATGATTTAATTTGTGGCGTATTGGAGGTATTTAATTTATATCCATCCCAGTGGGTTACGGTGTCATGGGATGTTCCAGGTTTCCTCAGCTGTAAGTCAAATGACAAATCATAATATATTGTACATACAGTGTGTTGGTAAAATATGGAATAAATTCAATATTTTTTGTTATTAACATTGACGTCATAATATCCTAATATCTATTACGTCATCTTTTTGTCATAAGTATAACTAAAATCGAGTATCACAAGTAGCAAATAACAATGAATAGAGGGAATATAAAAAGTTTATGGAATACAAAAAATATTAAAAATACTGAAAGTAAAAATAATGACATAAAATATAACTAAAAAAAAAATATGACCAAAACTAAAAATACGCTTCAAATTTCCAATGATTTTTTTTCATGGCAATCGATCTTTAGAACAAAATTTAAAAAATATGATATGTCTAACACTTGACTTTTCTTTAATATTATCAAAAATACTGAGTCTAATTAAAAAGTTTTTAGAGTGATTTCAAGATAAAAATTATTCAAAACGTTTTTCATACCGCCATTGCTAACTAAAAGACATTTCTTTTATAAATTATAAATAAACCAAAATCTAATCTAATGGATTTAAGCTTAATTTTAAAATTTGTTTTTTTCCCTTTATCTGTTTTTGACAGACATCATCGCAGAAATGGTCAAAACGAATTTAAAGTGCATGAAAACGCGCAAAGATCCAATGAAAACTCGAGGTCGAAAATAATAATGATTCCTACATTTATTTTCATTTATTTTCATTTATTTTCATTTATTTTCATTTATTTTCATTTAGTTTCATTTATTTTCATTTATTTTCATTTATTTTCATTTATTTTCATTTATTTTCATTTATTTTCATTTATTTTCATTTATTTTCATTTATTTTCATTTATTTTCATTTATTTTCATTTATTTTCATTTATTTTCATTTATTTTCATTTATTTTCATTTATTTTCATTTATTTTCATTTATTTTCATTTATTTTCATTTATTTTCATTTATTTTCATTTATTTTCATTTATTTTCATTTATTTTCATTTATTTTCATTTATTTTCATTTATTTTCATTTATTTTCATTTATTTTCATTTATTTTCATTTATTTTCATTTATTTTCATTTATTTTCATTTATTTTCATTTATTTTTATTTATTTTCATTTATTTTCATTTTTTTTCATTTATTTTCATTTATTTTCATTTATTTTCATTTATTTTCATATATTTTCATTTATTTTCATTTATTTTCATTTATTTTCATTTATTTTCATTTATTTTCATTTATTTTCATTTATTTTCATTTATTTTCATTTATTTTCATTTATTTTCATTTATTTTCATTTATTTTCATTTATTTTCATTTATTTTCATTTATTTTCATTTATTTTCATTTATTTTCATTTATTTTCATTTATTTTCATTTATTTTCATTTATTTTCATTTATTTTCATTTATTTTCATTTATTTTCATTTATTTTCATTTATTTTCATTTATTTTCATTTATTTTCATTTATTTTCATTTATTTTCATTTATTTTCATTTATTTTCATTTATTTTCATTTATTTTCATTTATTTTCATTTATTTTCATTTATTTACATCTATTTTTCATCTATTTTCATTTATTTTCATTTATTTTCATTTAGTCTTATATTCTGTTGAGATGTCGGTACATACAGATATGCCGTTTTTATTAATTTACACAAATTTTTCATACCAGGGCCAACCATAAGAAATTTCACTTCAAAAATTAATAAAACAATACTTTATTATTCATGTAAAAAAATATCTAATACCCAAGAATATTAAAAACAAAAATTAGGCAGTATTGGTTCTATTACTTTTTAGGTCGGAGAAACTATCCAATCGATAGTTATCAGCAGGTTCTTGATAAGCTCTATTATTTATTTATTAAAAATAAATCTAAGAATTGAGTACTTCACATTAATTCCTACACTAAAAATGTAAATATTCATTTTTAAATACATTCAGGACATTAACATGACCAAAGTCATTATCATGGATGAGTTGTGTGATTTGAGTTGTCAGTCTCAAATCCTCTTAAACACTCGACAATACGTTTATCCAGATATCTTCTCCAACAATGTGTTGTCGGTATCCAGGCACATCCCTTACATGACCTATTTCCCGATATCAGGTCTCGATTTTACTAATTGTACTCTGGCCGTTAGGTGGTAAATCTGAATGCCTGCCGTTCTTCAAATAATTGAGCATCCAAGCATAATTAAAATTTTATGAGATTAAATAACAATAATATTTGATCCTTTCAAACAATTTACAAATAATTATACAGGGTGTCATTGAAATAGTGTAAAAAAATTCGGGAGGTGATAGTACTCCTAAAACTAGTAAAAAAAGTTCCTATAACTATGGATCGTTAAATGCATATTAACCCTTTCTGTCCCGGGCCCCTTAATTTACCCCTCAGTCCCAGAGGTTTTTTCATGCTACAATATGAGAACAAATATATACGGCAATGGGTCCGCATGACCTGTCTTAGGTGCCAACATTTTGCGGCTTTGGGACCAATAATCTAATATTTTCGGACGCATTTCTACGGCATTGGGACCCCAATGGGTCTAAAATTTTATAAGTAGCGCATATTTTCGGCTTTGGTGAATTGAGACCATTCCAACTTGAACGTATATATACGGCCGCTGGGACTACAGACCCACTTTTTAAGAAACATGTATATGCGGCGTTGGGACAGAAAGGGTTAAGGGATTTAGGGGCGTCAAAAGGGCAAACACCCTGTATAAATATATATCAAAGTGTTAATTGAAATAGTGTTAATTGAAATCCAGAAAAATAGGGTTGAATTCTAACAAAAATGTTTTATACTTTTGAACCAAATTCATATTTTTTTGACCTTCCATTAAATATATCCGTTCCGGTGAAACAATGACGAAACTGTAAATTCGTGAATTTTTGGCTTAACAGCGCCTTTACTTTTTAAATTAATGCCTCTATACGGATAAACAACGACGTAAATGTATTACCACCCCCGGCCGCAAGATGACAATTACGTCATTATTCAAATTTGAGTATATGCATCTTCATATTTCGCGGAATGGTCCACCACGTTTGCCCATTCCTCCGGCGTTATACTTCGGAATTTTTCTCTTGCCAACTTTTCAACATTATCCAATTTAAATGTTGTGTTATGTTGACCCACCCAATTTTTTACTGTGGCCCATATTTTTTTCTATAGGATTTAATTCGGGATGATATGAAGGTAATCGTAGAACTTTGTGTCCATGTTCTTCGAGAAGATCGTCTAAAAGCAATTTCGGTGAAGGTCTGTGAACTTTTAATAATGTGTACAGTTCTGGTTTGGTCATTTTAGCATCATGTGGTATATTGTTTTTAACGAGCCAGTTAATTAAATCTGCTTTTTTGGTCTGCGTTGTAATCGATTTTTCAGATTTTACATTATGATAACTTGCATTATCGATTACAAGTACAGACCTTGGAGGAAGATTTGATAGTAACTGCCTTCTAACCTATTGGGAAAAATTATTCCAGTTCAGTTCATCGTGATAATCTCCTGTCTTTTTCCCTGAAAAAAAGTAAAAAAGAATTTATTATCTATAATGCAATTATATTTTTCATAATTATTTTTGTATACTTAAACTTACAAAAAACTCTTATAAATTAAATAATTGCTTAGTTAAGCAAAAATTATTAGGAATTTTAATTCACTTAAAAAATAATCTGTTTTTAGAAAAAATATTTCTTCAAGATGATAAGACTTATTATAATAATCCTAAGAAAAAGTTATTACTAAAAACTTTCCCTTGTATAACAATAAAGGATTAAGTACAGGTAAAGATCTTTTAACTAAACTGACGATAATAAAATAAACCACTACATTACTTGTTAATTAGTTACTTTAACAGTTTAAATTAAATTTAAGCTGGTCATAATTTTCGATTGTTAAGCATCATGAATTTTTATGAAGTAGGTAAAGACGCAAATAATAAATAATTTTCTATAAAAAATAGATTATTACCTGAAGTAAATATCAACAGTCCATTTTCTACAGAACCATCCTTACTCCCTGCATGCAACATTATGAGCCTTTTTCTCTTGCTCATTGGAGTTTTGAATTTGCCTTTGCCATCGGTCCATCCTTTCGAATGTGTATTTCTACTATGTAAATAGGTCTCATCACAATAATAAATAGTTCTGCTTTCTTGCCGATAATGTATTAAGGATTTTAAATAATTTGTCCTCTTATTCCTAATGTCGTAGGATTCCAACAGAATAGATCTGTTGTCTTCATTTTTTTTTCCACCTGAAAAAATAAACATTGTAATTTATACTTACTTAAAACCCATGTTTAATAATATTTTCCTAAGTGATGAGATGCTGCCCCGGAATTCAAAACAACAATCCTTCATTTTTTGTAATATACCTAAACTAATATTTATATTAAATACGTTGCCATTATAATCAAAATAGTAACTTACAATTTAGAGTTGGTAGTATTTTCTCAATAATACGAAAATCATGGATTATACCTCTGAGTTTTTCCAACTCTTCAGGCCTTATAGATTCTACAACTGTACTTCTTTTTGTATATCCTCTTTGTAAAAATGAAGTACTGACTCCACTTTTTACTTCACCAGTCATCATGGGCGAAGTTATGTCATCAGATCTGGGGGGGCTAAAGCCCTAGCCCTAGTCATATAATATATAATAGTTCTAGAGGTATACTGAAGTTAAGTAAAAAAATTCTGGCGAATCTATGAAAATGGATAAAATATCATATATAATATATATTTATATCAAGTAAAAAACCTGAAAAATGTTCATCACAATAATTCATTAAAAAAATTTCCTCATTTTCGCAGTCATGAAATAGTAGTTTGTGCAACAAGAGTAGATATGGACAATTCACTCGAGTTGTAGAGTATATTTTTTCTATGAACCACTAAGGAAAATATAAAAATTTAAAAAATTATTTTAGGTTTAGACAAAATAACTAATTTTAAAATAATTTATGAATTTTATTAATTTATAAAATATAATAAACATAAAATAAGCCCCTTGTCCAGATTCGAACCCAGGGCTATTCGCGTGGAATCTAGATGCTCTGTCCTCTGCTTCACTCCACTCCAGGTTTTTAGTTTTAATACTCGTAATTAAATCAGTTTCATACAATTTGATTAAAATTA
>OV651827.1:5295357-5315100 GCA_927349885.1 Psylliodes chrysocephalus | reverse complement strand
AACATTTATACGTAAATATGTTTGTTACAAAGTTATTTTGACATAATAAAATTAACGATGTTACCCATGGTACTTACCAGCATATAAACAGAGACGAAAGATTATATTATTATACTCGATTTTTTCACCAGTTATTCACTCACTGATATTGAATGTAACTATCGCCTTCAAGGTTACCATTCGACTGAAGAGATGGGTAAATGTAAATGCATTGAGGTGGTTCGTTTGTTGTACAGCGTTGCCAACAATTACAGTTTTTCAGAGAGATATAGTAAATGTCTCACTGTGCGACCTGTCTCACTGTAGGGCACTCTCCCCTACTTACTTAAAATTCATGTTTAATAATATTTTCCTAAGTGATGAGATGCTGCCCCGGAATTCAAAACAACAATCCTTCATTTTTTGTAATATACCTAAAATAATATTTATATTAAATACGTTGCCATTATAATCAAAATAGTAACTTACAATTTAGAGTTGGTAGTATTTTCTCAATAATATGAAAATCATGGATTATACCTCTGAGTTTTTCCAACTCTTCAGGCCTTATAGATTCTACAACTGTACTTCTTTTTGTATATCCTCTTTGTAAAAATGAAGTACTAACTCCACTTTTTACTTCACCAGTCATCTTCTTAATTCTAGAATAACTGTTTCTAGAAATCCCTGTAGCAGCTACTCTGTATCTGTGTACTGGTATTTGAATACCGTGATCAGCCTCGTTTTTCATAAAATTTATGAGGCGTGAAATTATTTCTTTCGTTTGACTTTAAAGAATTTGGCTCTTTTTGTCTAATAATTTTTTGTTCCATTTTAAACGAGCTAAAAATATAGATATTTGTAGAAAATTTGTTTTAAATAATATTAAACTTGTTTTTCTATTCATCAAGAGCAAACCGAACCTCTAACCTAGGAAAATTTTTGAAATAGTAATACAAATGAAAGTTATTTAAGAGCTAGTGCTTCGGTAATAAGATAAAATTCTTAGGTTTTATATATTTTATCACCAAATTCTTAATATTTAAGTTATTTACGTGATATTTTTTTTGTTGCTATATAGTAACTTAAACTACAGTTCTGTAGTATGAAATCAACAAAAAATTATTACCACAACGCAGAAAAAAAATAAAAAGTTTTCAGAGTATGATCACTGTTTTAAGGATTCTGCTTTTATTTTTATTCGATTAGAATTTTCTTTTAAGAATTTTCTAAAGAAATCTTTCCTTTACAATTTGTATTGAAAAAAATTTTTAATTTTTAAAATATTTCAGGATGTTCGGTTTCTTCCGAGATTAATATTTATAGTTTTGTAAATGTACTTACCAAAAGATACACAAAATTAATTAGGAATTCAAAAAATATACCAAATTAAAGTTTATATACACACAAATCGAAGCACAAAAACTCAGGAAACACAAAAATCGAAGCACAAAACTCAAAATAGCTAAATAAATGCAACAAGTACAAATAAGTAACACTACGCTACTGAATTCAACTTGTATGAGGGGTGATGAGCTGCAGGCGGCTTCGATCACGTTTAAATCTGTCTGACCACGCCTACAAACTCAAATTGGTTTCTGCACATTATGACGAAGTGAGCTCTTCACAAAAAAATCGAGCTCTACTGGGTTTTAAGTTAATAGTCCATTAGTTAGGTTGAAAATAAATTTACCCGTTGCTTTAGAATCGTACAGTATAAATGTGTAATTATTGATCAAATTTTGCATGAAATCCAAGTACTAATAATTAATTCGCAAACTATTAACATTGATTTCAGCGAAAACTTTAGTTCATATCATTTAGTGGCAAACTACTCACAATGGAGTGATTAAACACAGGTAATCATGTAGACGGAGTGGGTGTTTTCGCACATAGAATTTTCCATTTAATCCGAACTATATATTTTACGAGCTTTTAGTTACATAAGTCGAGACACTTGATTTATTGCTCGGCTCTCTGGATACATTGAAAATTGATAAACTTAGCTCCATTTTATACGGCGTTCGTATACTGTATACACACACATACATCGAAAGTTCTAGATTAATTTCTCGTTGCTGTCGATGGCTTAAGGATTTTTAGAAAAGTTGTTTATTTGCTTTTTCGTTTTTCTTTAAGATGAGCATCTGTTTTTGTTGATTTTTATTGAGTTATATAATAATTGTGAATGTAGAAAACGTATAAAAGGAAATACCTACTTAAAAAAATTATTTAAAATTTTTTAAAAGTAATAGAATTTTATATAAACATACACATAGAAGAAAAAATTAACAACACTTAACTAATATTCAATACTATAAAGAAATTTGACTACAATTGTATGGGATATCTCCCGTTTGGACTGTATTTATAGAATTAAACCTTCAAATAGGTTTATTATGTTGATTTTTTGTAATGATAGCCAAATTCCAATGTGACAATCATTTTATTAATTTTTGACAATATATATATTTTTTTTTTCAACAAACTATTACTACGATACAAAACAAATTGAATACAGGGTGTGAATACTGTACATTCCCGCCACCTTGAAAGAAATCTTTCAAATAAATTAAATTATAACAAATTAAGCATCTAATGGAAGAGGACACAGTTTTGAAACACTTCGTGTAAATTCACCATTGCTTGCTTTTATTTTCGCTACCCGGCATTTATTGTCAGGTCCAACGAAAATTTCGATTACTCTTGCAATTTTCCATTGTAGAGGAGGAACGTTGTCTTCTTTCATAAGAACCATTTGTCCTACAATTAGATTGGGGAACGGGAATTTCCACTTCTGTCGCTGTTGCAACTCTACCAAATATTCCTTTGACCATCTGTGCCAAAAGTGTTGCAAAATCAGTTGCACGTGCTGGAACTTGGAGAGTCGATTCTCTGGAATGTCTCGAACATCTGGATCAGGTATTGAAGTTAAACGTTGACCAATAAGGAAGTGAGAAGGAGTTAAAACATCCATATCATTAGGGTTTGAAGAAAGAGGAGTAAGAGGTCTAGAATTAAGAACAGCCTCTATTTGAGTTAGTACTGTATATAATTGTTCAAAAGTTAAATATGCATTACCAACCACACGTTTTAAGTGGTGTTTAGAGGATTTCACCCCCGCTTCCCATAACCCCCCAAAATTTGGTGAATTTGGAGGAATAAAGTTCCACTTTATGCCTTCATTATGAAAAGTTTCTGCCAAAGAATTGCATTGATTTTTTAAAAATAAACCTAACTCATTCTTCGCACCAACAAAATTTGATCCATTATCTGAATATACCTGTTGAGGTTTGCCTCGTCTTGAGACAAATCTTCTAAATGTTGAAATAAATGATTCTGTGGTCAAACTTGTAACTAACTCTAAATGAATAGCTCTAGTGCTAAAGCAAATAAATAAACAAACGTAACATTTAACTAATTTAGAACCTCTACCTGGCTTATCTTTTATATAAAATGGACCGGCATAATCTACACATGTATTATAAAATGGGGGCATTTGTCTAACCCTCATTTCTGGCAAAATTCCCATTATTTGATTTCCAGGCTTTGGTGCAACTCGAAAACAACGAATGCAAGAAAATACCACCTTTCTCGCTAAATTTCTCCCGCCAATAATCCAATAATGTTCACGAATAGAACTTAAAAGAAGTTGCGGACCAGCATGTAACAATCTAATATGTTCATATTTGAATAAAAGTTTTGTAAACCAATGTTTTGCTGAAAGTAGGTAGGGATGTTTTTTAGCATAATCCAAATCAGACAATTGTAACCGTCCCCCCACCCTCAGGAAACCTGAGTTGTCTATAAAGGGTGTTAATGAACTAATAGCTCGAAATTTTGGTTGCTGTTCGGCTTTAAGTGCATTATATACATCTGAAAAATATTCGTTCTGTGATAATTTAATTAACATTTTTAAAGAAGCATCTAATTCTAAATTTGATAAAGGACCTACCAACTTTGTGTTTTTGATTTTTAAATTGTGAATGTATCTCAGACAATATGCTAACACACGTTTAAGTTTACCTAATGTTGAGAAACTCTCAAATGGAAAGCAAAAACCTCTAACTACCAAATGTGTTTCGCAATTTATTAATTGTTGAGGAGTCAAACCTCGAGATAAAACATCAGCAGGATTATCTCCTGATTTTACATGAAACCATCTATCTGATGAACTTACTCTTTGTATTTGAGCTACTCTGTTTGCAACAAACGTTTGCAAAAGAGAAGGGATAGTTTTTATCCAACAAAGAACCACTGTTGAATCTGACCAATATGTAATATTTGAAAAGTTTACATTTAAAGAAGTTCTAACCTTCTCAACTAGTTGAACCAAAACAAAGGCAGCACATAGTTCTAACCTAGGAATTGTTAATGTTTTTAAAGGTGAAACTTTACCCTTTGAACACAGTAATGCCGTATAAATTTGCCCATTTAAATCTTGACTTCTCAAAAAGACACAAGCTCCATACGCTTCTAAAGATGCATCTGCAAATCCATGAAGTTCGACAAAAACAGGTGTCTTACATACAACCTGCCTAGGAACTTTTAAACTGTCTAAAATAGAGAAAAGAGATCTCAGCTTTTTCCATTTCTGAGATATATCATCTGGAAGATTGTCATCCCATTTCAGCTTCAAAGCCCAAAGTTTTTGTAAGAGAATTTTAGTTACTATAATAGATGGAGCAACCAATCCAAGAGGACCGTAAATTCTAGAAACTTCCGATAACATTAATCTTTTCGTTAAAACTGTATTTGAAGAAAAATTAATTGAATATTTAAGAACATCAATTTTAAAATCCCATAGCAAACCAAGTGTTTTATTTTGATCCTTTTCACCAAGTGAAATGAAATTAGAATTCAAATCAGAAGAGGATAACGTTTCTAATACTTCAGCACTGTTTGAAACCCACTTCCTCAAATGAAATTGACCACCATGTAAAATATTTGACACCTCCTGACACAATTTTATTGCAGATTCCTTATTGTTTGCTCCAGTTACCATATCATCCACATAAAAATCATGTAATATTACATTTGATGCTGCAGGAAACAATTCAATTTTTTCTAGTCCAAGTTGTTTTAAACACCGAATTGCTAAAAATGGTGCCGATTTTGTTCCATAAGTAACTGTATTTAATGTATATTCCATAACCTTATCTGAAGAATCCATTCTCCAAAGAATTTTTTGTAAAGACCTATCTTCTGGTTCTATGAAAACCATTCGATACATCTTTTCGACGTCAGCAGCAACCACAACATTATGTTGCCGAAATCGAACAAAAATAGAAAACAAGTCATCCTGAATTTTCGGACTAGTGTACTGAATACTATTCAATGAAATACCATTATCAGCTGGAGCTGACCCATTAAAAACAACTCGTAATTTTGTAGTTAGTCTATTTTCATTTACTACAGCATGATGAGGAAGAAAATATGAAGGTACACCAATTAAATTATCGTCAGATGCAGACATATGACCCAACTGCTCATATTCAATCATAAAATCTGTATACATCTTTTTTAAAACAGGATTTTTCAAAAACCTTTTTTCCATGGACATTAACCTATTTAATGCATATTTTCTAGAATCCCCAAGGACTAATGGATTTTCCTTAAAAGGAATTCTTACTAAAAACCTACCATCTTCTAATCTTTTTGTAGTATTTATGAAAATCTTTTCACATTCCAAGTCATCTTTACTCATTTCCACCGATTCTAATCGGGGAGGTTCCTCAATGTCCCAAAATTTTTCCAATTGTTCTTGAACATCCAAGTTTAAAGTTAAATTACACCTTTGAGAAACAAATTTAGGCCTATATAGAAGTGATCCTGATGCAATCCACCCAAACTTAGTTTACTGCAAAACAGGCTGGCCATGTCCTAGATGAATTTGTCCAATACAAAGTAACCTATAAAATATTTCAGCTCCTAAAAGAAGATCAATTGGCCCCTTTTTCTCAAAATTAGGATCTGCCAACTTCAAATTACTAGGGATTTTTAAATGAGAAATATTAATATTTTGACTAGGTAAAGATTCACTTATATTATCTATCACCAAACAAGACACATCTAACTTAAAGTCAGAGTGAAAAGACTTCACCTGTACTGAACATCTTTCTTTAATAGTCGAGATTGCTTGATTTATACCAATCATGGAAAAGTCCACTCTTTCACTTGACAAATTAAGCTGATGGCATAACTTTTTTATTATTAAATTAAGCTGAGAGCCATTGTCCAAAAGAGCCCTACATTCTACTACTTTACCTTCTTGGCCTATCAACTTGACCATTACAGTAGACAACAAAACATCTCCATTTCTTTCACAAAGCAAAGAAAGCCCAGAAGATATTTCTTTTTGTTCTTCCTTGCTCCCAGTACCAGAACTACTAGTACTGGCGTTTCCATCGATGTTTTGGTCCTGAACTAATTGATTAGAGTTTGGCTGTGAGTGATGTAACAATGTATTATGTTTTGATCCGCACTGCCTACAACCAGAAAGTTCACACTTTTTGCCAAAATGACTACCTTTTTTGAGACAGTTCAAACATAAACCCAATTCTTTAGCTTTTTTATACCTTTTGTGAGTATCTAAAGTTAAAAATTTCTTGCAGTGATAAATCAAATGTTCACCATTGCAAACTAAACAATTGTTATTTGAAACCAAAAATGAATGCTTATTTTTATGCTTGAAATTGTCCTTGCTTTCCATTTTTACGTCTACTTTGTTACCTTTATTTTGTTCTAAGTGTTCAAGATGTTCAACTCTTTCTATTAAAAAAGATTTGAATTCATTTAGTGTAGGTAAATTTCCCTTAGGTCTAAAATCATCCCATTTTGATTGTGAAACTTCATCAAGTTTAGAGTTGATCAAATAAATTATCAATACATCCCAATTTTCTATTGAAACACCTAGTCTACTAATAAAAGCTAACTTATTTGTAAAACCAGTTAAAAGATTACGCAATTCATTACCTGAGGGCTTCTTAACATTAGGAAACTCAAATAATGATTTCAGTTGGTTATTTATTAAGCAATAAGGTTTATTAAATTGTTCATATAGAGAATCCCATGCAAATGAATAATTTTTTGCAGCAAATTGAATTCCACGAATTGATTCTTTTGCAACTCCATCTAAAGCCTCTCTTAAGCAATGAAACTTTTGAATATCGGTAAAACCTGCATTGTTATGTACCAAAGATTCAAAAACGTCTCTGAATTCCATCCAATTTTCAAGAGACCCATCAAATCTAGGTAACGGAATGCTAGAAAACTCAGGTTTTAACCCAAAACTCACATTATTTGCTGGAATAGCAGATTGACTTATATTTGAATTATGAGAACCGTTTTCATCCAAACCTACAACAGCAAACAAATCACTGTTATGATCAATTAAAATTACTTTTGCTAACGCTAATTGTTTATTTAGTTTTGAATCAAAATCATTTCGAGTAATGAACTCTGCTTCTAGGTGTTCATCTAAAACTAACAACTCTATTTGTTCTTGAATTTCATTAAATTCTAACTGTAAGTTACTTAATGTTTCGTATTTTCTTTCTAACTCTGACAAAGCCAAACGATTTAGAAATTGTTCACCAATATTTTTATTTTTTAATAAATCCTCTAAATACCTCTCAAAACATGTGAGTCTTGTTTTTACACTACCGCGTTTCCTATTTAAATTTTTTAGTTCTGCCATTTGAACTACCAACTTAATATACAATACTTACTCCAAGATAATTTAAAATTATAAAGACTTAAAAAAAGGATATGTTTGAAGAAAGGTCAACGCTTAAAGGAAACCAAACTTCTCTCCAATTCTGTTTTACTCCACCCGCCTCCAAATCCACTAGCCTCCAAATCAACTAGCATCCAAATCCACTAGCCTCCAAATCCGGCTCGATGAACCACTATGTATGGGATATCTCCCGTTTGGACTGTATTTATAGAATTAAACCTTCAAATAGGTTTATTATGTTGATTTTTTGTAATGATAGCCAAATTCCAATGTGACAATCATTTTATTAATTTTTGACAATATATATATTTTTTTTTTCAACAAACTATTACTACGATACAAAACAAATTGAATACAGGGTGTGAATACAGTACAACAATAAATTTTCAAATTTAACATCAACTGCATGTCGATTGGAAAGGTATTTCTGTTGAACACCAAATAGAAAAATTATAAAAACAAATGAAATTAAAAAAAAAATTAGGCCCTGGATAATTCTAGAAAATTGGAGAGTAAATGTGGGAAAAGATAATTCAGAAAACTATAGAGAATTTTTGTTGTTTACCCTTTTTCATACGAAAGAAGCTATAATTAATTATAATAATTATTATGATTTGCTTTCATGGATGAGGCTTTGATCCTAGGAAACATGTTTGTACAATACACTGCCATTTTAAAATACCTTCCAGTGTACTTCCAATGTATTCCAAATAGACTATTATAATACATCGAAATTTTTAATCATATTTACGTAGAAACAATCAATACATGTCCTAATAAAACCATCTCTAAAACAGTGTCAACATTGTTTTTATATGGTGACATTTACTTAAAAATAGATGTACTACACTATTACAGGTATTCATTGAAAATCTCTAATTTGACAAATAAATTTCTCAAATATTTGTTAATCCTATTTCCTCTTAGATTTGAAAAATACTCAATAAAATTTAGAAATATTTTGACGGGATACTTAGAAAAATATGTAGAATGAAATCTTCTATTTTTTAGATCTGGTTTTAAAATCACTTTTTATGATTTTTTTTTTTAATTTAGTATATAAAGAGGGCAATTAAAAAATAGGAGATTTTATTCTTCAATACTTATACTTTAAGCTGGTAGAAGATTAATTTTAATACATTTTAAATACAATCGGAACTGATGAACCCTCGCTTCTTATAGGAAAAATACACTGATACTGCAGCTTTAAGTAAAGAAGTACCACAGCTTATACAATACAGCTAAAACACTCTCTTGGCGGCAACGGTTTGCGTCGATTTCGTCGCGCATCGCTTAAGCTCCGCCTTCGAAGGGAAAAGACGGTTTTGGCGTTCAGAAGCGTACTTAGGCAAGGTGTTGAGTCGTGCGTATAATTTCGTTGATTGTATAATTTCGTGGAGCCTATAATTTCGTTGATTTTGTTTGAGTTAAAGGTACTGTTATTATTTTGGTGACTCTTTAGCTGTGAGTAGAATGAGTTTGTGCAGTCAAAAGCTGTTTTAATAAGGGTTATACCTGCAAGAAAACATTCTTTAGTTTTCCCAAGGACCCAAACCGATAAGTACTACATTATAAGAAATTTTCATTGTTAAAAATATAATTTATACAGGGTGTCTCATTAGTGCGTTATTGTTCATTATTTTGTTGTAGACACGTAAGAAAGTTTTAAATAAAAGTTATATGGATTTGAAAAATACCTATATATTTTAAAAATATCTTTGGATATACAGGGTGTCACGTTTTTGCCTGGAAAATTAAAATGTATGTTTTTTAAATGGAACACCTTGTATTTTATTTTATGATGAAATTATTAACACCCTAAATTATTGTAAAGACGAATTGCTACAGAAAAATTTTATCAGGTATGTGTGTGGTTACCTTTTAATAAAAGCCTTGCGGGTCCACTCCTGCGATACCTGTCTTAAATATAACAAAGATCACGTTGAATTAGACGATTTTTCTTTTTATTGCTTTTAAAAGGCATATGATAACGCCAATTCAGATACATTTGGAAATCTGCAACTGTCAAATGATGAATTTGTAGAACTAATATTCAATATTGAAAAGATATTTTAAAATAATTTTGAAGAATTGGCTACAAAAAATAACATTTGTACCACACTTTTAGAATTAATTAACCCAATACCCTTTAGTCATCCATGCTAACGTTTTCCAAAAGAATAACTTATGTTATTGTATGTTTAATCTCAATAACTAAAAAATATACTGACAATTAGTTTGACAGAATTGTCATTTATTTAAAATTTTAAAAATAATAGCAGTCGGTTGATCAAAATATGAACGGTGATTGGCGAATTTATTTTTTTTGCAGTGTTCTCACTACCTAGAATGGATATGAAATATATTCGTTCAATTGAAGGCAATAGCATACTTTTTCGTTTTGTAATCTGTGCATGGATATTAGCCAATCTACGCACATACTACAAAACGAAAAATTATGTTATTGCGTTCAACTACGAATATATTTCATATCCATTTTAGGTAGTGAGAACACTTTAACAAAATTAAATCTACAAATCACAGTTCATATTTTGGTCACCCAACTCCTATTATTTAAAAATTTTTAAATAAGTGATAATTCTGTTAAACTAATTGTCAATATATATTTTAGTTATTGATATTAAATATACATTAAAATTTTTGTGTAGACTCGATAAATAATAGCATTTTTGTTTTTATTATGTCCACATTTAAAAAAAAATAAATTTTAATCAAACTACATGATACTAATTTAATTACGAGTATTAAAACTAAAGTCCTGAAAGTTTCGGTGAAGATGAGGACAGAACATCTGCCTTCCATGCGAAAAGCCCGGGATCGAATCTAGGCCGAGGACTAATTAATTTTTCATGTTTATTTTATTTTATAAATTAGTCAACTTCGTAAATTATTTTAAAATTAGTTATTTTGTCTAAATAACCTAAAATAATTTTTTAAATTTGTAGATTTTCGTTAGTGGGTCGTAGAAAAAATATACTGACCATATCGAGTGGATTGTTCATATCACAATCAGACGATTGAGTACTCCGCCTACGACGTCATGCTCAAACTTCGTCTTTGTGTGATATGGCTATCATATCCACCCTTGTTGAACAAACTACAATTTATTTGTTTTCTTGGTTTAAGTTTTACATCAGAAATAAGAACTAAATTAATTTACTTTTCAAGTTTTCTTGTAAAAATCGATATTACTTTCTCCAAGTACAAATTTAGTACCTACCTAAAATAAGTACTAATTATGTAATATCGTGTAATATTGTAATTCAAATTTCACATTACTATAAAGTTTCAAAATTCCCTACTTCGGTATGGTCAGATAAAAATTGAATATATTATATTAATAAAAACTGTTAAAGTATTACTTCTACAAATCTGTATTTCAATTAATAAGAATACATCTAAATATAACCGATATTGTTAAAATAAAAGCACAAATTCTTTATAATTCCAAAATACCATAGAGTTCCCAGACCTCAGTCGAAGCATTCGTTTATCTAGGTATACACCCTTTGCGCGAAGAGTAACACTTGCCAGAGACACGGGGTACCACTTGATTTGCATCCACGAGCGTGACACAATTCTTTAACAATTGAAGCCTTTGGTGTAAAATGGATCCAAGCCACAATTTGTCGTGAAGTGACTGTTTTAGCTCAAAACATTTGTTAACGAGGATTTTACTAGCCACATACAAATTATTTTACCTCTAATCCGAAAGATGTGCTATTTTTCGTAATATTTATATTTAAATAATTTTTGTAATTATATTTGACAGATTTAAAACAAATTAAAAATTTAATTTCCCAAAACTTACTTAACATGGCATGTAACCAACCTTATTACGTCAAGGTTTTCAATTTTTTCAATAATAAAAAAATTGTTTAATCCGGGCCCGACTTTTCCCTCGAATCTAACAGAGATAGCACCATTCCGTCTTGCTTGGTTCTCGACCGCCAGATCAAAGACGCCGACACGGAGTTGTGGAGCTGTATTGTATAAGCTGTGGAATTACCATATAACAGAAGGGGTACAGTTTATTTTTAAATCCTAATAGTATAACTTACGACCTACTTTTTCGTTATACCATGTAGAATGTAGATAGATTCTTGAAATGTATCATTTCAAACGTAGACTTTTACATATAATTTTAGCAAAACAAAAGAGCCAGTTCCGTCCATGGTTTGTTTAGGGACTATCCCCAAGCCAGTGGGCCGTGACTCTAGCGCTTGCGCTCACTACCTCTTCGGTGAAAGTTTAAGATTAGCTGCCAATTTTACAAATACATTCACTCGACTTTGATAAATTTGATTATATAAACCTTTTGCATAAAGAGCGCATTTACTGGAGTGGAAAAGAGACCTGTTTTTGAAATCAACTGAACAAATAACGTGGCAGGTATTGGTATTGACTGTTCGATTGACGAGTCGAGGTGTGCGAACGTTGATTTTGTACGTGGGGTAGGTTAGTGTCTACTATCAAACTCATTGGCATGTTTTGTAAGCTATTACGAACATATTTATTATAAAACAGTATATTTGAAAAAATATTAAACAAATTCTGAACTAACCCGAAAATGAAAGTAGAAAAATTATTTCAATTTTTACACATTTATATCTTTATTAGTGTGTACATCACTCCCAGTACCACAAATACAATAAGCGAGATTGGTTTATCCTTTGTTAAAATTCACTTCAAAATTTCCTGTTTCTTATTTATTTTAAGTAATCTCATATACAACTTTTACTTTTGATGTCATGTTTTTGTTCTGTATCGTTGACATCAATAGGTTATTCGGAACGGCCTTACGGTTTTGAGTTTTGACATCAATGGCAATGAGATTTTTAGGAAATTTGAATTAGAATTAATTGTCAAAAGGGAATTAGCTATTGTTATAGTCTATTTTTATGTATGAGAGAGTATTAAAATAATAAAGCGTTCGTAATCCATAGGCGTAACACTTAAAATATTCCTCGAGTATACACTTATATTTTCACCTAATTAACCTGCTTATAACTTCTAAACAGCTGAAGGTAAAAAAGTGCAATTTTTTCTAAAATGTTTTATTTTTCCACAAGGTATGTTAAGAATATTGTGTCAAACGGGTTATGTAGGTATAAGGGTTTAAACTTTGACTTTTAAACAACGTTACGTTCATAAATAATAATTTTAATATAAAAACTACTTCTTACCTACAAATCCAAATCAGAATCGAAATCAGAAGATGAACTGTCGCAACCAATATTTACAATGAGTGTCTCGATCATTTCATCAGTAATATTGTCCAACTTCCACATTTTCTCTTCTTCTTTAATCGTATGATTTACTGCCTTTTCCCAGTTTTCAGGCTTCACATTATTTACAGCCTCCAAAAACAACTGTTTAACATCACTCATTTTAAAAGAATTATTTTTTCTTGAAACTTCTCCCTTTATCTGTGCCCATATCAGCTCTTTTCTCACAGAACCGGGATGGAACTTAATATTCTTTGAATTTAGCCAATTCTGTAAATCTTTTTTTAACCACTTGGTTGTGGGCATTTTTTCTATAAGTCTCGAGTGATAACTTACATTATCCATTACTATTATACAGTTCTGAGGAAGAAGATCTATAATTTGTTCGAACCACTCTTTAAAGACATCAGCATTCATGTCCTCATGGTAGTCACCGGTACGAGTAGATTTAAAAGTCAATAAACTACCTTTAACAAAACCGTTTGAACTGAGTGGCACAAAATTGATCGAAAAACATTTGATCGAATTGGAAATTTGATCGAAAATACATTTTATCGAATGTCATTTGATCGAAAATACATTTGATCGAATAACATTTGATCGAAGATATATTTTATCGAATAACATTTTATCGAAAAGGCAATAGATCGAAAATTCATTAGATCGAAAAGACAATATATCGAAAATCAATATTAAAAATAGTAAAATATCAAAAAATCAAACGATACCATGCAACTGTTCGTGTAATCCCTACTACCGGGGAAACTAAACTCAGCGGCTATCAAAATTAAGTACTAAAGAAACATTTTTCGATAATCTCAAATGACAGCTACCTCGTTTAACAAATTTTATTAATATTTTAGAGCTAAACTTTTTTTTATCTTCATTGAGATTAAACAATTGTGATTAATTCCCTCAAAATATGTATTTCAATAAGGTCGAGTTGTCTCCCGATTGGACATTTTGGGTAAATTATTTTAAGTTTTTTTTTATAATAAAAATTTCATTAATTTACCTAACCTGTGCGACCTGGAGCCGTCGCGGTTTGCCTCGCAAAAAAAATGTAGAAAAATAAGAAAAATTAAAACGCAAATTAGAACAAAAATTTTAACTAATTTACCTAACCTGTGCGACTTGGAGCTCTCGAGGGTTGCTTGGCAAAAAAATTATTCAGAAAAGGGAAAAAAACTTAACTAAATTTACCTAACCTGCGCTATTTAAATTTAATTGATTGCTCTTGCATACGTTAGGTATGTTAGTTTAGTTTTTTTATTATTAAAAATTTAACTAATTTCCTAACATGTGCGGCCTGGAGCCGTTGCGGTTTGCCTTGCAAAAAAAATTATAGAAAAATAGGAAAAATGAATACAAAATTTTTAATTAATTTACCTAACCTGTGCGGCCAGGAGCCCTCGAGGGTGTTGCTTCGCAAAAAAAATATACAAAAAGAGAAAAATAAAGAAAACTTAACTAACTTACCTAACCTGTGCGGTCTGGAGTCGTCGCGGTTTGCCTCCCAAAAAAATTATGAAAATAGAAAAACTTAACTAATTTACCTAACCTGTGTTATTTAAATTTAACTGATTGCTCTCGCACAAGTTAGGTACGTTACTTAGGTTCATTTAATTTTTTAATTTTTGGTTTTTGCGAAGCAACCAGCGATGATTCTAGGCCAAACAGGTTAGGTAAATTAGTTAAAATTTTTGTTTTCATTTTTATTTTTCCATAATTTTATGAATATTTAGTTTTTCGATCAATTGCAATTTCTATCAAGACTACTTTCGATCAATTTTCTTTTCGATCATTTTTCTTCTCGAACAATTGTTATTCGATAAAATGTTTTTTCGATCAAATGCATTCGATCAAATGTTTTCGATCAAATGTATTCGATCAAATGTTTTCGATCAATTTTGTGCCACCCGTTTGAACTACCGATGTGTACTATTATTAGTCTGCGCCCCTTTCCTGATGGTGGATTTAAACCAGTAGATAAATTATTTAAAAAAGCCTGTCTTCGACTTGTAACAGTTTCATCTTGCCAAAATTTATTTGGTTTATGTCCCTCGTTGATCCATGTTTCATCTAAATAAAATATATTTCTTCTTTGGTTTCTCATTTCTTTTATAGTCCTTAGGTAATTTCTTCTCCATGCTACAATATCGCTTCTTTCTATTAAAATAGACTTTCTGGAATGCTTTTTCCATAGAAAACCTATTTCTTTTAAAAATTTCCATAGTGTGCTTCGACTCATTTCAGAGTAATCCTTATCATCTCGAACCGTGGCAAGAACTTTGTCTACTGTCGAAAATTCTTTTCTAAAGAAGAACGCATGCACTTTTCTTCGAAGTCCTTCTTTCAAAAGATTTTCTAATTGAAATTTTGGTTTTCCTGGAGCTTTACGTGCTGTTTGAAACTCGCCACATTTCTCTTCTTTAACAACTCTGTAAATCGTAGATTTCCCAACACCAAGCGTACTACTAACTAATTCCACTGTGTCATCAACACTTTTACATAAATGTTTGTCTGTAAATGATTTAAAACAATTAAATATTAATGTTTTTTCATTAACTGTTAAAGGACCGATTTTTTGTCGTTTACGCGGCCCTTCCAAATTTTCCATGATCACACTAGAATTTACACTGCACCTTGCAAGTTGCAACTAAACGACATTTAGTAAACTGTCAAGAATACACAACTTGGAACTCCTTACTAAATGGAAAACCTATAATCGCATTTTCGGTGAAATTTGTTGGGAAGGTATTTATCTACTTATAATTCGATTACTGTAAGAAATTCTTGGAATTAAAATAAAACAAAATTGGCAAATAGGTACTTATTGAAAATAATCTTAAGATACGGCTATGTAATCTTTAATACACAGGGCTTTTGGCATGTCCAAACCTTTTTCTATTGTTCTGTACAGCTTATGTTTATAAAGGACCAATAAAAGACCCAAAACTTACAATTTTAGGAAATATTTATATTATTCTGTAGAAATATTTAAAATGACCATACTAAGTTTTGCATTAGAAATGCTGTTTTATTACTCTCTCATACATAAAAAAGACCGAAAATATATAAACAATGATTCATTTTAATTTAAATCCATAGCTGTTTCACACATTCATGTTCCTTTACCGTCAGTAACTGATAATTAATCGTACATTTTATAAAAAATCCTACCCAGCCTCCTCTACTTCCTCTATCTTTTCTAATAAAATTGTAACCATCAAAATTTACAGCAATACTCAAGATTTTGTTAGTCAGCCATGGCTTACTTACTCCAATAAGATCTAAATTATTCTGCAAAATGAATATTTTGATATCTAAGAAGTATTACATAATGTTTGAACGTTGTAATATGCAAAAGATAGATTCTTCATGACACACACAACGAAATAGCTAAGAAAACAAATACAGCTTATTAATCAATAACTAATAAAGACAAAAAAATAAAAATATTTTATGTGATTCTTCGCAAAAAATAAGAATACGAATAACGTTATCTTTAGAAATTAGATTATTAGTATATAATTCTGGTAAGAAAAGAGAAATTTGTATAATATAAAAATAAAATTTTTATCATATCGAAATAATTTAAATTGGCGCTACCATCTTAATTTCAGATTGCAATTAAAAAAAAAAAATCGTTATGGCAACCACTCTATTACAGATTTTTTCCACCTCAAATGAGACAATGGGCCCGTTCACTTTTATTTTTGAATGTGAATTATTTATATATTTATAAAGATATTAAACTCTTTTGTCTGGTAGTCCTTTTCCCGTTAAGATATTTTGGCTAGAAGTAAGGGAATTCCCATAAAATTCTTTCAGTGACTCATTGCGTCAGAAAACCCCTAATTCCCTTCAGGTCTTGTATCGGTTAATAGTTAAAAGGGCGCGATTGTCGGATGTATCATTGCACCACCATTCCTCTTCTGCATTTATTAAAGAAATTTACATGATAAAAATATATTATTTTTTAAAAATAATGTGTTTATATTTTCAGATAAAGCTGGAAGCCTTACCTTTTTTAAATTTTAATAAAAACAATTAGTATTACTCAAGCTGAATATTACCAGATCGAAATTTTATTTGAGAAAATGTATCTGGTAAACGTGACAACGTTGTAAGTACTTCTAAATAGTGTTGTCTACCACTTGTAGAAATAAATGCAACGTTGCCACGTTTACCAGATAAATATTGTAAATCAAATTTCTACTTTTTGATTATGGTCTAGTTAATTTTCAGCCTGAGTAATAATAATTGTTTTAATTAAAAAGTAAAAAATAAGCTCCCAGCTTTAAATCTGAAAATATAAGTTCATGATTTTTAGAAAAATAATGGAATTTTACTATTTAAATTACATATATAAATGCAGAAATGCTATATTAGGGATACTTCCGACAACCTCGCCGTCTTTAAGCATAACCGATACGAGACGTGAACGGAATTAGGGATTTTCTGACGCAATGAGTCACTGAAAGAATTTTATGGGAATTCCCTCACTTCTAGCAAAAATATCTTAACGGGAAAAGTACCACCAGACAAAAGAGTTTAATATCTTTATAAATATATAATTAATTCACATTCAAAAATGAAAGTGAACGGGCCCATAGAACAATTGAAACAACAGTAACAACAAAACTTAACCCTCTAGAGACTAATATAATCGCGTCGGCGCTACTGATCGAACCATACCGTCGTCTCCGGACTGGACTTTATTGTAAGCATTCCGCAAATTACTTGTGTGTAGTGTGATGATATAGCGATCGTTTCAACTAGATGGGGGATTGGGGGAAAGGATTCTTCGGAGATTCGACGTTCATTTTGACCAAGAAAATCACTTTGACGATGTTTACTGGAAATTTGGCAATTTGTTCGATTGGGTCGTATCGGTTCGGTTGAATTTCTTTGTTGATCAGTCGGATTGTCGAGGGTACGTGTTCTTTTTCCATCCGTGTAATATTCGTAAAAAGGGCCGTTCAAGTATTATGTAATCAGTCTTAGTCAGGGTCGGAAAAAACCTAAGAAATATATAATATATAAGTAGTTTTATAAGGTTTTTATAAGGTTTTATAAGGTTTTATAAGGTTTTATAAGGTTTTATAAGGTTTTATAAGGTTTTATAAGGTTTTATAAGGTTTTATAAGGTTTTATAAGGTTTTATAAGGTTTCATAAGGTTTTATAAGGTTTTATAAGGTTTTATAAGGTTTTATAAGGTTTTATAAGGTTTATAAGGCTTTATAAGGTTTTATAAGGTTTTATACGGTTTTATAAGGTTTTATAAGGTTTTATAAGGTTTTATACGGTTTTATAAGGTTTTATGAGGTTTTATAAAGTTTTATTTATAAGGTTTTTTTTAAGTTTTATAAGATTTTATAAGGTTTTATACGGTTTTATAAGGTTTTATACGGTTTTATAAGGTTTTATAAGGTTTCATAAGGTTTTATAAGGTTTTATAAAGTTGTATAAAGTTTTATAAGGTTTTATAAGGTTTTATAAAGTTTTATAAGGTTTTATATGTTTTTAAGGTTTTAAGTTTAAATGTCAAAAGTTATTATTAATAAAGTTAAACAAAAAATACAAGGAAAACTTGAGAAAATAGGAATTTTTTAATATTAAAACAGCCACATTTCGTAAACAACAAAAACTAAAAAGTGAAAATAAATAAATGGTATTTTTTTTAACTGTCACTATCATTAACATCAATATCAAGAAATAGTGATATGACCTTTGTTGAAATGTTTTTATTAACACTAATTTTTGCACCCTTTCTCCCTAGAGTTGATTAGTAAAATTGTGAATTCTTAGTTATTGTCTTTAAAAAACTTAAAAAAAAACCTAAAATTGAATAATTTTTACTTTTAGGTTTTTCATGAAACCTAAAAAACCTAGGTGCAAGAAACCTGTACTTGCCAACCCTGGTGTTAGAGGGTGAGAAGGTTCAAGTTTTTCTTATGTTTGCTGGTAAATGGAGGTAAGGGCACATTATAAACATTACATTATAAATCTTACGTTATAATTCTTACATTATTAATTTCATATTATAAATCTTACATTATAAATCTTACATTATAAATCTTACATTATAAATCTTACAGTGTAAATCTTACATTAATAATTTTCCATTATAAATCTTACATTATAAATCTTACGTTATAATTCTTACATTATTAATTTCATATTATAAATCTTACTTTATAAATCTTACATTATAAATCTTACATTATAAATCTTACATTATAAATCTTACATTATAAATCTTACATTATAAATCTTACAGTGTAAATCTTACATTAATAATTTTCCATTATAAATCTTACATTATAAATTTTCCTTACATTGAAAATTTTACATTATAAATTTTACATTATAAATTTGACATTATGGAACTTAAAATGTTAATATCATTTACCTTTAAAGATATCGATAAAGTGTATATACTGTCTTACATTATAAATTTTACATAATAAATCTTACCTTATAAATCCTACATTTTATTTCTTAAGTTATAAATCTTATATTGTAAATCCTAAATAAATAAATATGACATTATAAATCTTACATTATAAATCTTATATTATAAATGTTACATTATAAATCTTAAGTTATAAATCTTACATTATAAATTTTACATTATAAATTTTACATTATAAATTTTACATTATAAATCTTACATTATAAATTTGACATTATATATCTTACATTATAAACTTTACATTATATATCTTACATTATAAACCTTACATTACAAATCTTACATTATAAATCTT